>JAMKCH010005199.1:0-33437 GCA_023653785.1 Ophioderma brevispina | reverse complement strand
TTTTAGGCCAATTCTTGACCTCCAGGAAAGAAAAAAAACATTCGCCCGACCGACCTACTTAAAGGTCCGCTCGCACATAAAACGTCGCTATGCTTTAGAGTCAATCTGAGTGCAGTAGCAGAAAAAATGAATTTTCAAAATGTTGCAGATTTATTGAGCTATACATTTTCGAGAAAAAAAAGATGTATAATTACGTACAAACCCTTTTGCCCTTACTCAGTACATGTGCTTTATTCCATGGATTTGGTACATGGTCGGGATGCAAATGTCAATGAGAATCACAGAAGCGATCACATTGTTTCTCGTAAGCACATCCAGATCCTCCTATTGAATCATGTAATGTATTGTATTGTATTCACTGTTTGTCTTTCAAGTAATTTTATTCTCACAACAACTTTTGTATCCCGATGTTTCATATTACCGGTGACAACGAGAGATTTCAAATACACTGTCCCAAAAAGTTGAAAATTCTGATTTTGGCACTGTTGTAAACTTAATATCCAAATACCCCATCTGTCAGGATTAAGCTGAGAACTGAGTCTTTGGGTATCAAGAATGTGAAATTTCTAATTTCGTATCTAGGAGCAAATACGAAATTCAACCTTGTTTTTCTATTGAAATTTTACGCTCACCTCTTGTTTTCATTCTAAGTTATTTCTTAACCAAATAAAGATAGGGAATCTATCGGCAGTACATCTATGTGAAAATCATACATATCACAAAAATATGAATGACTTGACTCTCTCATTGCACTTTTAATTAGCCAATACTATTTTTTGATTGGTTGACTTATTCTGAATTTGAGTCTTTTTGAATTAAAAAATGCACTCTTGTGTAGCAAATGCATTATTAACTTCCAGAGGGTGTAGTGAGAGCCAAATCCACAATTCACTAAAAAAAAAAAAGTTTGGTAAATTTCACTCAACAGGGTCATGTGATCCCACAAATCCTATTCTTAAAACAATAAAAATCCTACTTCTAGGCTCATTTAGCCCACAAGCATTAGTACTTAGGGAATTTTTAGCATGATTAGACATGGTCCTGTGGTTCTCAACTTTTGAACCTTTTTATCTCTAGTACTGACATAAGTTTTGTACATACATTATAGGCATATGGTCAATCTTTGTTGGATTGATTCAAAACACCCTCTGATTAACTTCAAAGGTGCAACAAGATTGTCAGAATATTGACATTTATCATATTTAATTGTGAATTCATGTATGTGAAAACAAAGGCAAAATAAAGTGCTTTAATGTTTCAGATAAACTACAAATAGGCTGACTTAGACTACTTTGTAGTCGTTATTTGTGTTAATTACGTCTATAATCATTACCCCCTGTAGCTCACTCATAAGCGAGAGCCAACTGTTTACCACAATTTTATCTTTGGGATTAATTCCAGCGTACACTCCCCTGATGAGTGCAGACATCAGGAGGCCAGCCTCATTCAACATGCACTCACCAAAAGAATAATCTTGAACTAGTGGCGGTCTCCGGGTTTTGTAATCACTGCTTAATGACCCTTGGGTTTAAGTGTGGTTCCTTTGACTGAATGATCCCTGATGACCTTGTCGTGACGCTTTTAAATTTTGTGCATCAACATCTACCCCGCCCACCAAGTTTCATCTGGCTACCTCAAAGATTCCCCCCATTTGACCTCCTTTGACCTTGGATGACCTTTACAAACCAATACACTTCAGTCTTCGTAAGGTCTGGGCACCCACCCACCAACCAAGTTTCAGGTACGTGCGCCCCTCAGTCTTCAAGAAACCTTGTCTCATCTGTTATTCAGACATAAAATCACAAATACTTACAGGGAGTTGATATCTTCAGCCCATCGCTTTTGGAAATATTCTTTATAATATATCAAGAAATCAGAAATTTCATCAAAACTTCACTTTAAACAGGTGGTACACCAGGGCCGTCACCGAGGGGAAAAATTCATTTTAAAAAGTGTTCAACTATGTCTAAATTTGTGCTTTCTTGAACCACCACTACCAAGTGGCAAGTCACACTGAAGTGAGCCCTCTGTTAAAGAGACATGAGGGAGATTTCCAGAAAGAAGCGTCTTCAATTTTTTTCAAAAAAAACCCCGGTTTTTTGCATATTTTAAATCTTACCAGAATTAGATCACACCTGAAGTGAATTAGCTGATACGCCGTCCTTATGTAATAAGATGATATTTAGTATGCTTTCTGTCGTGCACGACAGAAAGTCAAAGCATTGCTTTTCTATGGGAACGATTTGCGATAGCCCAGTTCAAAACAAGGTTTGCGGTTTTCTTTTTGTACTTGTTTTTCAATAAACCTTCGAACGTCTCGGTAGGTGGTCTACACCGATCCAGTGAAAATTGAGAGAAATTTTATCTTAAAAATCTCCTCCTGTCACTTTAATGGATTCACTATCCAGGCCGTCAGTTGGTTGCTCTGGACAAGTTACAGGTGCAACGAGAGAGCTTTCAAGTCATCATATTTTCTATGATATTGTGATTTCATATAGATTAACACTCCATAGATTCCATACCTTTCATTTGGCTACGAAATAACTGACAATGACAACAAAAGGTGGTTTTTTCTTATATTTCAATAGAAAACATAGGCGAATTTCGTATTGCTCATTTACGAATGAGAATATTTCACAATTTTTGTACCAAAGAAATGGTTCTCAGCTTAAAGTGATTACAGGCGATTTGCTAATCCGAACATCTAAAAATCAAAATTCATATTTTTATATTTTTGTTACTGGCATGGATATGCGAACTAAACCTGCAAGTGGGTTGGCTTGAAATCTGTGTATACAAGACAGGGCAGTACTTTTATCCGATTCTGTAAATTTTCTATACGTACATATCAAAATTCCGACTTGAGATCAAAAAGCCCTTCCGTGAAATATCACAGATTTTCAGCATGTTTATGTGCACCATGATCAATACATTTGGTGGACCCTCAAACCCAAACAATATTTATCTTTGTTTATTCTTTACTGGTGTAACACACAATCAGCTGTTTCTGTCGATTTTGAGACACCGGCTCTGTACAAAAATGTATGGTCTATTTGCGGGAAACGGTATAACAAATTCCCTCAAATGCTTCTGTTTTCACTTTTGTTGGTTTGTTTTTACCTAAAGCATTATAAGTACTTGTACACACTTATCCCCGATTTATGAGTTAAAAAATGCATTTCCACATTTTTTGGATTCTCTCGCATTATCGCTGCTAATCCCTTTAATCCTTACAGATGGAATATTTTTGATAATACCAAGCTTTTGCACCAGTGCCAAAAATCTGATTTTCATATTTTTTTAGGACACCTGTCTTGAAACTCCTGTTGGCACCGGAAATACCCACTAATTGTGAAATGCAGTTAAATGGTATGCAACTGTAATTGGTATTTGTGAAGAGTAGCAAGATGGTAAACAGTTATAAGTGGATGAACATTAATCTTTTTATGTAGGAAAGATGCATTTCAATTGGTTATTGAAATGAATTATAATTTAAAATGTTTAAAGTCCGACTCAGATTTCCTGAGGATGGGCCCTCAATTTCCAAAAAAATCGTGTTTTTTGCATGTACCTAATGCTTGTCCATATACTAATCACTGTGTTGAATTGCTAAGCTTAATCGAATTCCTTCATATAGAAAATCACAACTGTGTTATAAAATTCCGGATCCGGAATTTTGTTATTACACAGTTATCCTATGGACGGAATATACACATAAAATGGTTACTGCGAATCAAAACGAAAAATCACGATTCATCTCAAATTTCGGAATGGCATTTTAGGTTTACTACTTAGTTCTAGTTGTATAGTTGACTATTTTCATTATTACACAAAAATAAATTCGAAATCTCTGATGTAAGACTTTAATAAGCCAATCCAAAAAGCTGGTGGAGGAATTTGCAAAATCCATCATTTTTTCTTTCAAAACGGGCGGTGGGGTGCATGGGGAATTTGTGAACTGCCCAAATTCTCTTCCACCCCCCCCCCCCCCCCCCCCGGTTGAAGAAAAATGACAGATTTTTAGCAAATATCAGCAATTTTGCGGCCAAAATTGGTTTAGAATAATCCAAGTATTTTGCATGCCCACCCACCTAAAAACACTTTAACTTAACCCCCACCCAGTTTTTCCCCCACAAGAGGTCTGGTTTGCGCATCGATAGTTAATTACCGCAGACATGCAGACAAAGTGGCAAGATCTCAATTCTTCATGATCAAGCTTTATGTATTACGGGTCCTTTACCAAACAATAACATCACAACCAGGCCCAAAACTCAAAAAAGGCAACTCACTGCAAACTGTATTTGAAGACTAGTCTACAATAGCAATTTTGAGCCCGTTACTCAAAATATTTTTTACAAGCCAAATCATAGATTAAAAAGAAGGAATGACTGTGTTTAGAATTTGATCAATATGATACATTCACAAACGGTTTATTTATTATTAGACTCCTGTACAGCCTCTATGAATCATCCAGCTGGTTGAAAACGCATGTAAAAATGCAACTCTTTGGCCATAATGGGGCTGATTCTTTGAACAAGTAAACAATGCATTTTCTTGTTAATACCCCTTATTTATCTTCCGTTGCTCTACAATATCGTTGATGATTTTTGATCTCACTTAATTTGAGTATTACCATACCCAAACATCGTACATCACAATTTCAAGATTAAGAAAAACATACCCTTTTTCATATTTTACTGTTTTGACACCCCCCCGGGCTATTTTTAACTTTAAAACTTGCAAAAATAGGGATAATCCTGAGTCTGAAATTTCAAAACGAATATTTTTTGGCCTCGGAAGCTCCGGCAGCTTGAAAAACACTAAACCCCAGTAACTTCAGAAGACTCTGCCCCCCTGTGTACTCACTAGCGGCCCTAAGGTGGATCAGAAAAAGACCCCAACCAATGGGCTGTCGTGATGAGGTGTTCGCAACACAATACATTCTGATTTTTGGTTCTCAATGTTGGCAAGGTAAATTAAGACCAAAAGGCCTTAAGTGTATTTTTTGACCAAATGAAGTTTTTCAAATGAAAATAATCCTTACAACACCTGGTCCATGGTTCTTAATCACAAATTCCGACAATCACTCGGAGTAAATTATAAATTAGTAACAGTGTTCCACCAAAAAGTAAAAGCTGTAAGTACAATTAGCTACTTTGTGTTATAGCCAAAGGTCCCAAGTACATTGTATCATAGACTTGTATAGGCTTCAAAATGGCCTGTATCTCAACTGACCATTTTTTGCACTTAGGGCCTTTTGGTTCCTATCTCTCAATAAATAAACACAGTTAACACATATGGGCCGTGATCATGAAGCAGTTTGATAGCAGAAATGCTTTGAGAATGCATAATTATGATTCGAGTAACAGAGATCAACAAGGAATCATCCCATTTCCTGAAAACCCAAAATTTTGAACAGAAGGAAATTGGCCAAAGTGTAGCGTAGCTCGAGAAGCCTCTAGGGAAGGTATTTTTCTTACTAATGCAAGGTGCAACAGCCCCTTTCTAAAAACAAATGGTACTTAAGGTTCCCAGGAAATGAGATAATAAACCTACTTACTCGCAAATCATTGTGGGACATTCCCTTCCAATAAAAGGGCCATAAAAAAGAAAATTTACACTACCAGTGACATCATTGTGTGAAACTATTATCAGTCCGTGTCATGAGTCTGTCATGAATAGATTCAAACCAGTCAGCTGGAATTCATTGCTCTGATAAATCAATGGTACCACAATTAATGTCATCACCAACTCAAATATTGAATGGTTTCTGGTCCCTCCTTGTAGGACTGGAACAAACCGGGTCAATTCTATTTGCTTTTCCTGTGAACTTTTAAAACTTTTTCCCGTGTTCTACTTGGTTTATTAACAATCAAACTCAGAAATTGAAAAAAAAGAATTTACATTATTTTTTCCGGAATTTATGTTTTATTTATGGCCGGAAATCAGAAATTTTTGGAAAGTTCAATCTCTATATAACATTAAAAATATATAATTAGTGCTTTAAACAACAGTGTGTTGGTATCGTATTTTCGAATAAGTAAATTCGTCCTTGGCCATGGGCGCGCCATTAGACATGAAACAACTACCTGACAGACCATACATACAGATGAATAGGACATCTTTTTAGGAATTATGAACTATGCCTACTACCTGGCGAATTTATTGCACAATGTATGGATTCCGAAATACAGGTATGCTGTTGTTATGAGAAAAATATAGAAATATTAACCGAAGGAAATAAAATCCATCGACAATAAAGCTCGTTGTGAAGTTTGTTTCTTAAGTAGGGAGGTCTTTGGAGAGTTTAAATGTGGCGATATGTTACCTCAAGAACACCGCATTAGATGAATTGCATTTGGCAAACGCTGTAATGTAAGCGTGTTGTATGTGATTAGTGGTAATGTTTTTACTTGAAGTGGGAGGAGTCATTTTGAGAGTTAAAATATAGTGAGTAGTTACCTTTAAAGTAATTAGAGGTGGTTACCTTAAGAAAGTGTATGTGGGTGTAAGTGGAACTGTGAATGTTTTGAATTTTTGAATTGGGACAGCTCATTCGGAGAGTTTTATGGCGAGCTACCACAGAAATATCTGCTTCCTGTATTCTCAATATCTCAATAGTATGTTACATAAAAATTTTTCTGTGTTTCTACATTACACATTAAAGCACGTTGTTTGGCCAAACTCAACTCTTGCAATACTCTGAATCAACTCACTACATTTAAAACTCTACAAACAGGCCTCCAACTCATTTCAAGCCACCTCGATACTCGACATAAAATGCCACATCCCAAACTTTGCCTATGTAATTCTTCCAATACTCTGACTGAGCAACTCACAGGAACTCATATATTATTTGGCCCTCTAATGACTACCCCAAACATTTCCAAACACCAATATAATATACAACGACCAACCGCACTCGTATACTCTTTCCACCTCTAAAACTTTGCAAGTTTGGTTGCCAGTCCGATTGGCAGTCGAGAAAGTGGTACTTATGTGGATTTGATGCGTATCAGTTGGTGGTTTCATACAGGGTTCCCAAAAAAGAAGTTCCCCCCTAAAATTCAAGGACATTTCGTTGCCACTTCGCTTACAACTGGAGTTTTGGAAACATTTAAAATTTTTGAAGAGAGGAAACATTTGGCTCTGCCAACAAAAGTCGTTGCTTTTTCAACAACACCCTTGGCATCAACACACACTCCCTTTTTCCAAAATGATGTTGTCAGAAAAGTGTACTTTACCGTATTCGAAGGTCCTAGTAAGAAATTACAATTACAAGAACATCTTCATTTCTCATATTCATTGCGATCTGAGGTACCTACTTAAGACATTGACGCATGGGCAAACAATAAACAATACAAATATGCAGTAAAACACAGATGAGGTGTAGCTTTAATACTCATTTTTCTTTGCTCTCTATGTTATGAAAGAAACGTTTGAATGCCTGTTTAAATCAAAATAAGCTTACTTGGGTTTGTCATTCAGAGTGATACTCAATGTCACTGTTTCCTTCATTGCACTGATGACATTATTTTAGTGTTTACGCATGTTTTACCAATTTTACCAATATTGCTGATGTTCTTGTTGATGAATGTTGGATTCCATCCTAACTCTGGATAATTCCACCGCGTTTAGCCAGTTCTCCTTTATGTGTCGATCTGCTTCACATTTCGAGGGGTTGGTTGCTTACTCAAATCTCATCTCATTGTTGTTGTCTGCATATGTGTGTGTTTGTTCATTTGTTTGCCGATGAGTCTTTTTTTTAAGATTATTTACTTCAGACCGAATGAATATAAAGAAAGGGAAATTAAGCCGCTGTTGAAATTGTTAATTTCTTGACTTTAGACTTTGAATACGGTAAAGTGCCACTTTTCTGAACAACTGGTTTTTGAAAAAAATGGAATGTGTGTTGATGCCAAAAAAGTGTTTTTTTGAAAAGCAACGACACTTGTGGCAGAGAGGCCAAATGTTTCCTCTCTTCAAAACTTTTAAAATCTAAACCATTCTTCTAAGTGCAAGTTAGCAACAAACTGTCTCAAATTTTAGGGGGGAAACTTATCTTTGGGAACACCTTATAACTTCATCGGTGGACTTGGTCGATGGCTGCCTTGCGAAAACACGTTTTCCATGCAACACATATGGGCAAAAACAGCGGGCCGATACGAGGATTTTTTGAGGGGGGGCCTTCGAAAATATCCTTTTGGACTTTTGAAGATCCCACCACCAAAAAGTGGACTTTCTTGTCAAAAAATTTCTATGAATAAGTTAAATATTTGAAAAGTCAAGCATCAGATTTGACGGGCGTCCGGGTGATGAAGTATTAACCTATGATGGCACAATATTTTTTTTTTGCAATGGGTTGACTTGAAACCTATTAAATAATTATAACCTGCATGTGCTGCAAGACATTCTAACAGAAAGGCAAGAACAAACTGTATAATAATAAAGCTAATAAAAATATTTGTAAATTGTGATGGGGCTTTCTTTTCATAAAAGGGTCATAGCGAGTATATTCATCAGCTATGAAGCACCTTATCTCAAATCTTTTTGAAAATTTCAATACTGGCTCCCATGCTGTTCAACTTGTGTATCAGCGATTTACCTAAAACATCATCTAGACAATATGGCTACACCGACGATGATCTTGCCCTTCTTCACTCGGACAGAAGCTGGACAGAAAAAGGAAAGTGCACTTACTGCAGATATGGCCCTACTTGCAGCATATCTCAAGACCTGGAGACTTAAGGTGAGTGAAGCCAAGACCACTGCTACTGTTTTCCATCTCAACACCAGAGGCTCATCGCCAGCTTCAAATCAATCTAAATGGAGCGCCTCTGCCATACAATCCTACACCAACCTATCTGGGGGATGGAGTGAAGGTTGACCGGCAACCTACTTATCGACAGCACCTCGAGTCCGTATGCGCCAAGGTATCTTCGAGGAATAACCTCCTGTGCCTCCTTGCTGGATCCTCATGGGGTGCCAGCCCAACGACTCTACGCGCCACTGCCCTGGCTCTGGTCTACAGCGCTGCTGAATATACCGCCCCATCATCGTGCAATATAGCTCTCACACAAAGAAGCTGGACACAGTACTCAACGAGACCTTGAGAACCATAAAAAAATACTGGCTGCCTTCGTCCCACTCCATCTGAGTTTCTACCAGTGCTTTCAGGCACCGCACCTGCAGTGCTTCGGAGAGAACACACGGATAAACTGGTGAATAAGGCTCTGTTGGACAACAAGCACCCGCTGCACAATACTGTCAAAACCACACCAGCCCGGCAGACAGAGACTGTGCTATGTCGACCTTTCTGTCGACACGCCGCTAAAACTCTCCAGCTTTCCCCATTCAAGTCCACATCTTACAGACATGGACACTGACGACCAGACCAACTCACCATTACAACCAATGACAGACATCCCACCTTGTAGTAATCTTCCACGCAAGGAACAGCAATATACACCGATGGGGCTGCGGACCATCTCCAGCCTGTTACAATGTGGTTCTCCATCACATAATTGCAGATCACAGTCTCAATGAGTGCCCTACATTTCGTCCTCCAGTGGATATAGACTCTCAAAACCCCAAACCATCAACGTGAGCTGGACCCACCGGCTCCAACATACGCAAGAAGAAGTCATGACAGAAAACATTGCAGTCTCTTTCAATTGAAAATTACCCCCCCCCCCCCATTGAATCAAATTAGTACGGAAAATGAACATTCAAGTTCAGTTTCACGGTTGTGAGATTATTCTCTCATTTATTTCCAAACGTAAAAACAAACTCGACAGGTGGTCCAAGTAGTTTGTTAAGTAAGTAGGCCAAGGGACATAACAGTTCACACAATGGTACCCGTATTGATTACTGTTAACCGTCATAGTTTCTCCATAAACTTTGTGGTGTTGCAAAGCGGTTTAAACCATTTTTCGCTGACAAGGCTGCAATTTGTTATTTGAGATTTATTGTCAATGCGTTCACCGGGTTCTAAGCGAAGTAGAGAACCGTCTTATGGTCTCCCCTGTTAGTACCCGCTAACACGAAACGTTACGAAACGTTTCTGAAACGTTTCCAATAGGTTCTACTTTGATTCCGTCTTTGAGAAACGCTATAAACACGTTTTTAAAACGTGACGCACATCGCATTACAAATTGGTTATTCAATTTGTTTATGGAACGGATTTACTACCTTTAATAATCACCAAAAATATGAATCTTATAAGACGAAACTTCGACGTTCGCAGAGAACGTTTCATTAGAACCAACTAACAACCAACTGGACGAGACGAAACCGCAACGTTTCCAGAACGTTTCAATGTACCGAACGATTGGGAACACTGCATTCTGAAATGGATGGTGTGTTTTTTCAGCATAAAAATATAAAGAATAAATAATGAAAACAATAAAAGATTATAACAATTAATAATAAAAAAATATGATCGCAGTATGCTAATAAGGATAAAAGGATGCTTATCTCATTTATACTCGATCACCTTATCGTTTCTACTAACTAGGATCAACCCTCAATTCTCATGTTTTAGTCATGTACATCATCAAATTCATTTATTTTCGAAGTTCATATGAATTCATTCAGTCAACTTCAGGTCAAATTGCGTATGACCGGCATTTGCTTTTTGTTCTACCACGATCAGTGTGATGAAATTGACTCCCTCGTGGTAACGGGTAGGTCAATGATTTCAAACCAAGTAACCAAAGCGACACAGCAACGGTAGACATCACCAGTTGGAGGCTATGTTTTAATTTTGCTTCTATTTCTATTACTGAGATTCTCAATGTGAACATATAGAAATACTTCTTGGCTCCACGACTACTTTAACATGTTTAAGGCTGCATATCTCCTGGATACCACACGCTATTTTAGGAGAACAACCACACAAGCTTCACTAAAATGTACCGTGTACATGCTCCCAATTCCTTACATATTTCTGCCTGACAGTTTGGACATGGGGTGAACACACTCGCAGGGCCGTTGAGCCAGGGGGCGTGCGGGGGGTGCGACGCACCCCCCCAAAACATGACAAAGGTCCGCTTACTTGCTTGTTGGAAGGTTCCGCTTTCCATGTCGTAGGTCCGTGTTGCAATTAAAAGTTGTTTATTTAAGGGTTGTGGTGCATGGTGCCTACGCATGACTAAGCAGTAGCCACTGTTGTAACCATCGATTCCGATGTCGTTGTTACTATACTGTTGTTCTCAACGATGCCATAATTTTTTTCTATATATATATTACATGAAGGAGTGTAAATTAAATTCCCCGGGATAACTTTATTTCATTATCGATACTTTTTGGTTGGGAACAAACACTTGGATTTTGTTTAACAAATACAAAAATACAAAATCAATGGACAAATAATTCTGTTCAAACGTAGCAGATGAGTTGCGGAACTTAACGAACATTCTTGCTTACATTAAAAGGCTTCTGGCAACCAGAAACAAAGTTTGACTATAGCAAACGTTACAGAAACGTGTAACGAAACGTTTCCAAGGTTCTGGCAACCAGAAAAGATGAATAGCAACGGTACAGAAACTTGTAGAAACGTTTGACGTTCCTCAACGTTGTCAAAAACCAATGCCGTTCCCACCAGGTTTAGGAACGTTTAGTACCGTTCCCAAGGACGTTTTAAATACGTTTTTGGAAAACGTTTCTAGAACGTAAAAAAAGTGTTACATTTTACGTTACCAAACGTTTCATTCTCGAAAACGTGTTCCGTAACCATACTGAAACGTTTTGACACGGTCTGGAAAACGTTAAATGTTATGCGGTGTAACTGCTTGCAGTGCAACTAATCTCAACGTCACCAAATACTGTTTTTCCATACCTCATTTCTTACGTATACACATATCACGACTAGACCTCAGTGAGGCCTTTTCTAGGGCGCCTTGACTAAAGTGTCATTGAATGTGGAAGGTTTTTCTAATGCAAAAAGTAACATCAATGCTGATATGTGTAACAAAGCTGCAATGCGATGTCCTATGTCGGCAGGACAAACCACAAGGAATCGATAACCACCGCCCGTATGGTTACCAGGAATGGTCCCTTGCCATCCGGAGAGGACCACATCGCACAGATATGGACAGTGCCTATATAATGGCCCCCCCAAAACAGGCACCATAGAGACGCAACCTCAATATCTGATGACAACAACATCGGAGTCCTAGCCAATGAGCTCAGCTCTGTCATATAGTTACATCCATCTACAAACCTCCCTTTTAGAAGACCTTCAAGCACCCTCATTACTCAGCCTTGGGAACTCCACCAACCTCGCTTCTTTATTGGCGATTTCACAGCCATAGTACCCAATGGCGCGATGCTGAAACTAACAAAGACGGACAAGCTAGAAGAATGGATAGGACAGTCAACATCTTCGTCTCTCACGACCTACCAGCGTCGCCATCATTTCTAGCGCCCTTGGAAGAGAGCGTTACAACCCTGGGCTAGCTATTGTTGGAACAAACCATCTCTAACCTGTGTGGCGAGGTTGTTCTGGATCTGTTCACTAACTCAACATCGCCGGGCCGGTGACCAGGTCGGTGCTGCAGTGAGACCAAAATGGCGGTGACCTTTGAGCGTCGCTTCAATTGTGGGAAAGCGGATGCCAGGGGATTCTCACCTGCTGATCGGACGGGACGTGAAACCGAGGATTTGACCTCCAAGACCTCATAACTATGACAAATTTTGCCCAACTAGTGAACAAGCTACCCGGAGCTTCGTACCCAGAGACTTGTAGGATGGAATATATACCAGGCTTTTCCAAGGAATGTGCTAGAGAATATCAAGAGTGTATCACCATGTTTGAGGCTGGTCCTTTCTCGATGCGATAAGAGGCATTCCTCAACTGGGGCCTATGATTTTTTTTCGCATTTTGGTGCACAAGTACGTTATGTATTGATAATCAAAAAAATTGATGGAAGCACTTGCCACACACTTTTCATGGCCCCCATCTTGGAGTTCAAGGTTACACAGGGGTAAAAAAATTAAAATGTTCGGATTGTGTTCAAAAGCACACCATGATGTTTGTCTGGTTACAAGGATTCCAAAAAGGTATAGTTTATACTACCTATGTGTTTTGAATTTTGAACTGTTAAATTTTTTTTAAAAATGTAAATGGCATCTATTACAAAAATAGTCTCACATAAAGCTTCTTGATTAATATTTTTTTCTACTAATAACAAATTATTTCCATTCAAGCTGATACACAAGTTACCACGGATATCCGCGAATTACGTGTTCTGCCATTGTATACGAACTCACAGTCACAAAAGACGGGCGGTACCAGCATTGATTTCCTTGGTCCAACGGTGGCTTAATCCCGTTGACTTTTCATCAATTACCATTGTGCAGCACGTTGAATCAGTGATTTGAACCCATGTTTTGCATATTGTAAATTTCTGAGCAAATATTAGTCGAATGGGGTTAAACTTAAACTGTAATGCAATTAGGAATCATATTTTATGAAATTTTGCTTTAAGTCAATAAATCATTTAATTAAGGAATAAATTATGCAAATTTCTACCAAGAGCCATGGATTTACATTATGACAGGTATGTGTTTTGAATTTCGTGAATATTGACTACAACTACAAAGTGCAAGAAGTCGCATACCGGTATTGAAAAATACTTCCGTCTTTAAGTTAGAGCAGATTTTGTATACGTGTTTATAAGAAAAAGTCCCGTGCGCGGAGTGTCCATCTCTCTTTTCTTATCGTTTGGGCCAGACTCCTCCATATAATATTTGCTGGGGGGTCGCCAATTCTCCCGCGTCTGTTACCTTCCCAGCATTGAATTCGCTGATGTAGAGCACGTTAGAATAAGACCGTCAGGGGCGTAGCTACCATAGGGACAGGGTGCACAAAGTCCACGGGCCCCGAGAGGTTAGGGGCCCCAAGAGATTGGAGAAAAATGATAGAAGGGGGAGAAAGAGAAAAAAAAAGAAAAAAAGAAAGAGGGAAAGAAGGAGGGAGGGAGAAGAAAAATGATAAGATTTGCAAATTTTCAAAACAGGGCCTAATGCTATCACGCTGTATTTATTAATTCCGGGGCCCTTCTAGCCTGCCTGATACCGATAAGCAAGAAGCCTTATCTTAATGTAGGCAAGTCTGCACATCTACTGATACGCCAGAGGCTCTATCGTAATATCAATATAGGGCATGTCTGCATTTAAAAATTACTCTGGGCCATTTTCCAGGGCCCCTAGATACCAAATCATAATAGCACTGGATTCAGTGGCCCTTATTATGGGCCTCGCGGTGGTTTGTTATTCTGTACTTAAATTGTGGATCCCTTCTGGGCCTATATTTGACCCAATGGCAAATTCTGACCGGGATACTATACTCATTAATGCCTAGCATTAGTTTTTCTCGAATGAGGAATTGAGGGCCCAAAAGTTCTAGAGAAAAACAAGACTTTGGAGAAAAAAGGCCTTGGAGGGGCCCTTGAAGACTAAAGCATATTTTCGTTTAGCGTGGATTCATTGACACGGGTTATTGGCCCAAGATGACTTGTGTTTTCTCTTTTTGGACCCACTTCTTTCCGTATTTGACATAATGGCACATCCAGACCTGAATGCTATGCATTAAAGGGGGGTGACCCGGTTTAAATATATAAAGTTTTCATCTTGATAGAATGATCTTTACCCAAAACCCCATCGGTAAGGTTTCACGAGCCTATATTCAATATCCATTTTGAAGTGAGGCTAAAAACGTGATTTTTGTAATTCCCGTAGAGCCTTTGTGTAAAATTTTATAATAGTCGACCAAATGTGGCACATTTTCGCTCATAAAAAAAAAAAACCCAAAAATTTTTTTTTTTTTCCCCCCCCAAATCAAACATCCTTTAGCCCTAAGATTCAAAGGGTAAATGAGAAATAACAACTTTCTTCAAATAAACCAAATTGGGGGTAATCTGGGACAGGGTTTTCTACCGATTGGACCATGTCCTCTAAAGCTATAACACTAGTTTCTGCATAAAAGGTGAATTGGGCCCCGGAGATTAAGGGCCCTAAGAGATTGGAGGAAGAGAGAGATAGAGAGCGCGAGTCTATCATCTTCTATCACGACTTCCTAAAACTTTGAAATTCTCAAGATTTTGTTGGCGGGCCTTCTCAGGTATTATGTTAGCCCTTGTTCATTCATTTGCATCAGAGGTAATTAATTGATTATTTGTTTTAAATTGGACCACGTGAATGATACCTGTTGGATCCAAGGTTTCCGTTCGAACGCTTTAATTTTGAATCTAAAATTTGCATTAGGATTTATAAAGTTACGTTTATTAAGGCAAATATCGACGAAGAATGGCAAAATATGTTATTGCTCTGGCATAAACATTTTTAGCAACATCTTATTGTTTCAGTTACAGTGATTCCAATTGTTACCCCTTAATAAAAATGTTTGCTTCAGTCTGGTGTTTGCGGTTTTTACTAGCGAATGGAGTGCGATGCTAATGTGCGACATGATAT
This sequence comes from Ophioderma brevispina, assembly GCA_023653785.1. Classification (NCBI taxonomy): domain Eukaryota; kingdom Metazoa; phylum Echinodermata; class Ophiuroidea; order Amphilepidida; family Ophiodermatidae; genus Ophioderma; species Ophioderma brevispina. The sequence goes on along the minus strand of JAMKCH010005199.1, from coordinate 17,963 downwards.
GGACTGTTGAAATTTGATCCAAGAATTCAAGCATAGCTAGGGGTAGCACGATTCGTCTTGCATCTGCCTATACTTTTAATTAATCATTTGTATCTTGCATTATAAGCCGGTGGCCTATGGTTAAAAAATGAAAACGATAAAAATAATAAAGTGAAAAATTATGAAGGGCCCCTACAAAGACAAAAAGTCGCCACTGCTTTGAAGAAGCAAAATGAATTGTGCTAACCTAGGGGCCCCGGTTGGTGTTTTGTCCACGGGCCCCAAACACTCTAGCTACGCCACTGAAGACCGTTGGCCCCCAGGATCACCTGGCTCACGCTAACTTTGGTTGAGCCCCTGAGCACATTGATCCACAACACAATCCTATGTCAAATCATAATTGCAGGAACAGTGCATGAGCCAAGGCGTGAGCCAGTAAACCAATGTATCTACCGTGCACTACATTCACGGCGAATAAAGCTGGTACCCCATTTATACACCCTGGTTGGCAGAGAGTAATTGACCTAAAGCGCCTTACTCAAGGGCGCAATACGTTGACCGCAGCGGGGCTCGAAACCCCCAACCTTCGGGGTGTGGGGCGAGCGCTCGATCCACTGGACCACACATGCCTCAATTGTTTATAAAAATTATGCAATTTTATGTATCAGCCTTTGTTTTAAAACAGTAGGTGTTAAACCTTGTAAAAACGTTTGGAGGGACTTTAAAATATTTATCTTTCATGTTATCCAAAAAATCCTATATGTACTCAACTTCCCGGTTTCCGAGTGCGTTGGCTTTATAGATCTGCGCCCCTATTATAAGAGTGAACGATTTGGAGAGGATGAGAAGAATTAGCCATTGATGTACTTCAGTCTGACTCAGAATCTTTTTGAATATATTATTTTTGTGTATTTAATAAAATAGTCAAGTAGAACGAAAGATAGTCACCTAAATGCCCATTTCCAAGTTTTGAGATGTATCGGATTTGTCGTTTGCATGCATAACATTTTATGTGTAGTATACATGTGCCATAGGTACTGTGTATAACTAACTTTCCTTCCCGGATCCGGAAATTTATAACAAGTTGCCGATTTTCTATATGATAGACATCGATTGATCTTAGCTATTCACACATGTTCATTAGATGGACAGCATTATGATTATGCAACAAACACAATTTGTTTGAAAATTGAGGGCAACCCTCCTCGGAAAAAATCTCTGGTCAGCCTTTAACGTATTTGATCTTGTAGAATTGCATCTTTTGGTGGAAATCATCCTTCTTGGTAGCCATTGCAGATAACGTCGAGCGCATAAAGTCTAGTTGTTTGAACTTGTTTTCTATGGGCAAATCTGGCAAGATTTTACCGATCCAAGACATCTTGCATTTGCTAAAGTGACTTTTTAGGATGGCAAACTCAATTAAAGAACTTCAGATCACAAATCGAAAATTAACGCTCCTTGCATGTCAATTATGTTAGTCTTACTTTATTGACTGATTGGAGTCATGATTCTATTTTTATGCCCGTTTACATTTGACAGTTTGCTTTGCAATGTTGCTACTTGTTCTGATTAGATTTTTGTATCATCTTACCATTTTGTTCGCGAAGATGTATTCGATTTGTTTCGTTGTATTTTCATTTCAGGTGTCCTTTTGAAGGGCACTGTGGTCCATTGGATTGAGTGCCCTTTATAATAAGGCCGCCTTTACCTCAATTACTCCTCTGCACCAGTGTAGAAAATGGGTACCAGGTGTCATATAGTACAGTGTCCGTGTGACTGAGGCCTACCACCAATCTGCTATTCTGTTCTCCATTGAGTGCTTATGCACATTGTTTCAGCACTGTACCCAAAATGGCCTCGTCTACAAGGTCACACGGTTTATTGACGTTTAAAGTTGCTATGGGTAGCTCGAACTCTCGTAGGGGAGGGGGAGAGGGGCACTCAGTTTCTTTCTATATTCGCATACACATATCCAGGGCTAGATCACTCACGTAGGAGGAAAAAACCCTCCCTAGCAATGTTTCCACAAATCTCTGTCTTTAGCATTCTTTCCAAGTTGGACCAAGTTGTTTGTCATTTCGTCTCTCCATCGGTTTTGGACGTCCTGGCCTTCTGGTCCATTCTCTGGCGGTCCACTCTGCACTTGCTTGGTGGTTCCACCTGTTATCCTGCATTCTAGCCAATGTGGCCTGCCCATCTATGTTTGGGACTCCTGAGCAGTCGATAATTCAGAACTCCTGTTTGTGCCGGATCAGCATTTCGTCTTTTTATCTTGAAGTCGGTGCCAAGAATTGATTCGATCCATCTTCCTCTGTCAAATGCGAAGGCATCTCCATCACTGGTGTATTCAAAGCCCACTGTTTCATGCGTATGTCATAACAGGGAAGAATGATTCATGAACACCTTTCTCTTTAACGCCATACTTGTCTTCTTATTTTTCATGATGTTTTCACTTTTGCAAATGCTGCACAACCTAGTCCAATTTCCTTTGATTCAGCAGTAACCAGCAAAAACGCAAAACGTTTTCAGAACGTTCACATACACGTTTTATTTGGTCCGCTACGTCGTCGTCCTTAATAAACGTTTAAAAAACGTTTTTATTAGGTCCGCTACGTCTTCGTCTTTTATAAACGCTCACAAAACGTTTTTATAGGTCCGCTACGTCTTCGTCTTTAATAACGTTTTAAAAAAAAGTTTACAGAAAACGTCGAAGTTTTGACTAAACATTTGCGCAAATTAAGCACAGTTCTATAACGTCCAAAAAACGTTTAAAACGTTTTTTGTACCAAGACGTATATCCCAGCAATCCACAAAAAAACGTTTTTAAAAAGTTTTGGTGGTTCTAGATTTCGTCTATTTACGTCTTCGTCTATAAGACTGAAAAGACACGTTTTAAAAGTTTTGCAAAGGTTCTCATTCTCTATTTCATCTTCGTCTATAAGACCTGATGACAAATTTACGTTTTTAAAACCTGTTTTGGCTAAGTTCTGGATTGGTCCATTTCGATTTTCGTCTAAAAGAGATTTTCAAAGGAGGATGGCCCGATTTAAGGATATGAAGTTTTACTCTTGATAGATTGGCTTTCACAAAAAACCCCATATGTTAAAGTTCGCGCCCGATATTTCAGATGCGTTTTCATGTGAGAGCAAAAAGTGATTTCGTAAGCCCAATAGAGTACTGTGTAAATTAATATTGGTCGACCAAATGGGGTACATTTTTCGCTCAATTACTTCCAAACCGAAACACATTGGCCCTAGATTTACCGGGTAATCGGAAAAAATAGTAGCTTTCTTCTGATACCCAAAATGTTGACCACTTCGGTTAAATCTGGGGCTTCTGGGGAGAGGCCTATGAGAGGATCGGGCCAGGACCTTTAAACCAGTTTATAAATCGTTTTTGCTAGGTTCTGGATTTTACGTCTATTAGTCTTCGGATTAGAAGACCTTGTGAAAAAACGTAATTTGGCAAGGGTTTTTCATTCGTCTATACATCTTCGTCTATAAGACGTTAAAAAACGTTTTTAAAAAGTCCCATGTTGCACATTTAACGGTTTAGGGGGAAATATGTTTAGATATCTGATGACTTACCAAAGTGTATATAAAATGTCATAATAACGTTGCAAAAATATCAAAAAACCAACATATAGAAAAACGAAATCGCACTAACGTTTCATTATAGTCTATGTTGTTTATTTTAAGCCATGGCATTGTATTTATCAACGTGCATTTATCTGTAGCACAGATGGTGTATAAATTCAGTGGTAATGAAAAGCGTCACTTAATAGGTCACTCAGTTTTGAAAAAGAAGATACAACCGCTCTTCTGCTACACGCCAGCCTATATAAAAGAATTACCCTTCATATTCTGAGTCGTCTAGTGGTGTAGTGGTTAGCGTTTGTCATCCACCCGAAGGGTCTTCCCAGGTTCAATTCCCGTACAGGTGAGTAATTTGGGTCTGTCAAATGAACTTGTGTAATATGCTTGATGTAGATTCCCTTGCAATATACCGCTCAGATATAGACAGATCTACTTTTTCTTTAGAGCGTTAATGCCAAATAATCAAAATGTTTGGACGTTCTCATACCGTTTTAGAAAACGTTTTAAAAAGGTTTTTATTGGTTTATAACGTCTAAAAACGTTTTAAAACGTCCAATAAAAACGTTGTATGGCCGTCCAAAAACCTTCACAAAAAAAAGTCCAAAAAGAGTTTTTACAAACGTCCAAAGAACCAAACTGGAAACCTTTTTAGAACGTCAGAAAGTCCGATTGTCGATGGGGGTAAGTCACATCACGCATCCAATGTCATTCCCACGCTAGATGTAGCTGTTACCTCTTCAATGGACTTTCCCATCTACAGTTATCTCTGATTTCCTTGTGTGGTCATAAACTCACTTTGGTTTTCCCACAAATTTGCATGCTGAAGTCGACGTTTGGCTGGTGCTGTGAATGTAATTTAGCATGCTTTCCAATTCCTCTGGTGACTTGGCAATCAGGATAATATCTTTGGCAAAGATCAGGTGAGAGAAATTTTCACCATCAATGTTGAGTCCTCTTCCTTCCCAGTTAATCTCCTTTATGATGGCATCTTGAAGGCATGAGGTGAAGAGTTTGGGTGAAATGTTGTCTCCCTGTCTTGCTCCCCTCTCTAACTTGATCTTGTCACTGTCCTTGTGGAGCTTTAGGGTGGAAGAGGCTCAACTGTAAAGATCACGTAAGAGATTGATTTAGGCTGGGTCAACTCCTTGGTTTTCAAGTTCTGTGAAGAGTGGTTTGAATTCAACAGAGTCAAACGCCTTCTCATAGTCAACAAAGGCAAAGCTGAGCGGGATCTTATACTCATTGGCTTTCTCTTGTAGCTGGCTAACATGTATGTGATCAGTGGTAGAAAATCATGGTCTAAAACCAGCTTGGGCTCTTGGTTGGTGTTGTTCCAGAGTGTTCAGCATTCTTTTCAGCAGGACCTGTGAGAATACCTTGTACATTACAGGTAGAAGGCTTATTGGCCTGTAGTTTTTTATGTCAGATGTATCTCCTTTCTTATGGAGAATAACTACAGATGCATTCTTCCAGTTGCTGGGTACTCTTTCCTCTGTAAGCCATCTGTTGAACAGCTTTGTAAGTACCTCAATAATGGGCTCACCTCCATCTTGAAGAACCCCTGCTGTAATACTATCCTCTCCAGGGGCTTTATCTCGCTTTAGTTTCTTTACTGCATCTCTTACTTCCGAAGGCATGATGGAAGGGGGAGGTTTTTCCACTTTTTGGGTACATGACTCAGCAAAAGGTTTTTCTTGTGGTTGCCTGGTGCTGTAGAGGTTGGAGTAAAACTCTTCACATCCTTTGACCATCCTATCGAGATCTTCAGTTAGAGTGCCATCTTCCTCCTTCAGGGCTATGATGTTGTTCCTTCCTAGACACTGTTTCCGCCTTGCTGATTTAAGTCCTTTGTTGATTTCAAGAACTTTCAGCTGTTCTTGCTCGTTGTAATGATGAATTTCCTCTTTCATACGTTGCCTGATGGTCTTGCAAGTCTCAGTGTATTGTACATGTTGGATTCCCATTCCACTCCTCTTCATCTGTCGTCTTTTCTCCCTCAGTTGTTTTGTTTCCATAGAGAGCTTTTCAGGTCTTGATGGCTTATCTCTGCCAGCAGTTTCTACCGCAATCTCCATAATTGCAGAAGTGATGGTATCGCACTGTGTATCAAGATCTTTGCATGAATCCAGCTGTAGAGCCTCAAACTTGTTGGACAACTTCAGTTGAAATTCCACAGCCTTAGCTCTGAGTGCTTCTACATTTGGTTTCTTCATACATCTTGCTCTCTCTAGTTTTGTGTTGATCGTAACGGAGGCTCGAAGCATGCGGTGGTCACTGCCTGTGTTGAACTTATTAATGACTGATACATTTGAGAAAGTGTGGGGCTTATCAGTAAGGATGTAATCGATTTCATTCTTCGTGACTCTGTTGGGGGAGATCCATGTCCATCGCCTGTTGGGCGATTTCTTGTAGAAAGTGTTCATAATTTTCAATCGATGTCTTTCAGCAAAGTTGATGAGAGTGTCTCCTCTGCTGTTCCGCACTCCAAGCCCAAAGTTACCTGTGCATGACTCTCCTTGATTACCCGCTCCAACCTTTGCGTTAAAATCGCCTATTATGATATTGTAGTGGTTCTTGCTACCGCTGACTAGCTTGTCTATTTCCTCATACACAGCATCTACTTCCTCATCAGCACTGCTGGTTGTTGGTAAGTAAGCTTGGATTATATTTAGATGGTACTTGTTGTTGATCTTGACAGTTAACTGAGCCACTCTTTCTGAAACTCCTTTGAAACTACGGACATTTCCTGCTATAAGGTCTGTGTATAATGACCCCACTCCTTGTGACAGGTGTTCTTGCCATGCTGGAGTGTATAGGGTGGAATTTATTATTCACAATGTTTACTGACACAAAAAAAACCACATGCATGATACGCCCTCTGTGGGTTAATAGAACTGTTCCATCTAGTAGAACCAAATAACCGCATGAAAATATGATATCCGAACTTTTTTGTTAAAATTGAATTTTCGCGCCATTTACCTGTGTGTATGGACACTGACAGTTTTGCTGACAGTTGGATAGGGATGTTGGTACTATTTTTGGTATCATGGAAACAAGAGGACCATAGCTAATCCTTGGTGGCCAAATCATCTGGTCATGTGATGTTTCTGGGTCCTGCTTAGATGTGTTGTACTTTCTCTCAACACGCGTTCCTAATAAAAAACAACACTTTTTCTCTAATTAAGCATCGTTCTTAACCATCTAATCAGAAATGGAAGACACCTGTTGTTTTCTGAAGCAAACGCATTGTGATATGTTTTTGCCCGGATAGAACTCCGGAATGTTAGACCCTTTTAGCTAGCCATAGACGGTTCACAACTTTTACCTTTGGGTGACACCCTGTTTCTATTTCATTTTTTTTTTTGCCTTGACATATGAACTTGCCTTACCATTGAAAAACAAATCAGTGCATGAAAAAAATCACGCAACAATTTCAGTACAGTGACTTCCAATCCGCATTTATGAGCTGGCTTGCTTTACCCCGCAGCAAAGATTAATCGGTATTTTATATGCACTGCCCTACTTTTGTCCCCAAAGTTATTTTAGAAAATTATAAACCTAGAATGACTGATATTTAAATAAATTAATGAGTTTTATATGATTGCTAACACATTGTCCATTTCATGGATAAGGATATAGAACCATTTTGGTATAGTTGACATAATCAGGCATCACAAAAGGAGTCGGCATTTCTCAATCTCAAACAAATAGGTCCTGTACTGTATGGTTTCTTTACCGCGCCTAGCGCGGAAAATTTGGGAAATTTAGGAATTTTGAACACAGAGGTGTGAAGGCAATATACAGACTTCCGGAACACTTTTAAAATTGTTTTTAAAGGCTGAATGAATATGGACCCTAAATGCGTAAGTCCTCATTTAGAAAATATAACCCTTTTTCATGTTTTTGGTGATTTTTAGACCTTTTCACGTTACGTCTCAACGTAGCCCTGATCCCTAAAAAACTACCTTACCCTTTTACGTGAATTCCTTGGACAGCACGGAATGCTCCCCACCCTTGTCTATGAAGACTGATCACCCCCCCCCCGGTTGCTTACAGCCCATGCAGCCTTCAATGAAATTCCATATGGAGCATATGGTGAGGGATCCACTACCCAGATAGCATTACAACGTTGTGACAATTTGTTGGCCCAACATCACACGCGATGGTGGCCCAACGTCGACAAGTGACGTCGTGCCAACGTCATTTTGTCCTTCGGCCCAACGATGGACATGCGTCGTATTTTGACGTTGGAACAATGTTATGGTCAGCATCTGGGCCACGTTATCCCACCATAAATAAAACGATGTTTTGGCATGTTATAAATCACTAATTGGGCTCCATAAATAAAAAAGAACATTTCACTATGGTTTTTCCACAATATACACCAGTATAGTTCATATCTTATGTTTAGGTATATTATTATATAGTAACTGAACATCGCTTATCCGCCTTGAACCGGATTCGAACCACGGACCTTTGTATTTAGAAGACTGACGACTATCCATTTGAGCTAACTTGCCTGCTTTGAGATCAAAGGTCAATATCATAATATAGCATTGTAAAAAGCTTCAACAGTATGACACAACACTAAGTGAAGACTACAGACTCATAAAAATGGCGAAATACGTCACAGAGGTGAAACCACCCGAAAAGCTAAGGAATCCCTGTATCACGCGGTGAAAACAAAGTGCACAAAATCGAAAAATATAGTAACTGCAATGCCATAGTTTTGACGCACAATGTTTCATAAAGGCATTGGCCCTATTTTTGCTGAAAGCTCTTGTCCGTTTTGGCTAGAGGCCTACAATTTCCCTTTATTAATTAGGCCTAATTGAATATTTAGCTATATCTCTGCGGACAACATATATCCCACGTTGGCCTGCCGACCACAAACGACCAGTTCCCCCCACCAGTTTCCCACTTCACAACTTCACCCCGACGTTGGCTTACCAACCATAAAACTACCATTCCCCTCCACCATTTCCGGCCAACATCGCCCAACGTTGGCCTGCCGAACAAAACGCCCAGTCCCCCCACCTTTTCCCAACTTCTCCCCGATCACCGTTGGCTTGTCGACCATTCACTACCATTTTCCCACCGTTTTCTCAACATCGGCTCGACGTTGGTTTGCTGGCCATCAAACGACCATTTCCCCCACAGTTTTCCCAACGTCGGCTTGACGTTGGTTTGGCCGACCATCTAACACAATTTCCCCAGCCGTTTTCTCCAACGTCGGGCTGACGTTGGTTTGGCTGAACCATCAACGACCATTTTCCCACCGTTTGTCCCACGTCAGCTTGACGTTTGGTTTGCCCGACGCACTAACGACCCATTTCCCCACCATTTTCTCTGCCCAACGTCGGGCTGACGCTTGGTTTGCTGACGCCGACCGCCGTGACGACGTCGGCCCGTACGTCAGTTTGCTATCTGGGTAGACTGGATCACTAAATTAATAAACGGAATCAACTGGGATTTTGGCATGATATTGAAAGGTATGTGTTCGTTTTTATCCTGATCATGTGCCATATAAAGTGTAACAAATTAACCAGCTCGTGCAAATACTAGGTTTGTTATACTTCCTTCGTTGGCCTTGACGAACGTTAATTGATGTATGTTTTAATTAACATATTGTGACCCACATACAAAAGACATGAATGGTATAATTTGAAATCCCTAGCAACTTTTCCGTTTTTCAGATTGTTTAACATTGATTTATTGTCAATTAAAAGATTACGCAACAAATATTGTTGACCACCTCCAGCATCAGTTTTGTACAACATTTGTATAGCATGGTATATATTTCCGTTTGTCATTAAAATAGTATTTTAAGCAACTTTCAAATGGGGGAATCACAAAACTTTACAATTGGCATTTTACATTTGCAAGAGAAAAAAGTGTAATTCCCCTTATTGCTATTGAGAAGATTTGCCGTTGGTGGTGTTAAATCCTTAGAGAACTTCTGATATTTAAATGCTGCTCAGATTATGTTCGAAGTATACTTAACTCACCTAAATTCTCAATTCCACAGTTTGAGATGCATTGAGTTTTCGTTTTGATGGCAGGATACACATTTTGTATAGTATAAGAGTGCCATAGAATGCTTAGTATGGCGCCTTATCGTAATGTTTTTGGATTTGTCGGCCTATTTGCTAATTTGAGATTTTTTTGTCTTTTGTTGGCAAGGTGTGGGCAGCAATCTTGGATTTCAAAATGGCGATATTTTCAATATATTTTCCCCCATATCTCCATTTGTGAGAGACATAGAAAGGTAAAATTTGGTGGCATTACTAATGTTTGTGACACTAAGAGGTGCTAAGAATCCGTTTAATTTTTTTTTTAAGGTTGCACCGCAACTATTTCGTTGTAGCCATCTGAATTCAAAATGGCCGCCAACTTTTGAATATACTTTCGGCCTGATCTTTGACTTCCTGAATCACATACGTGGTAAAAACGTGGCAATACCTATGTTTTGTGATACTAACGGTTTCAAGGTCATGCGACCATGGAGTTTTGGGGTATACTAAAAGGGTGGAGGCGTTACATTTTAATTTTTTTTTTTTTCCGTCCATTTTTTCCTGTAGAATTGGAACTAAGCATGGTAATGGGCTAGTTTATGTCTCATTTTGTAGTAACGTATCTGACAACATCTTTGTGTAAATTTCTTCTCTCTACCAGTATATACTTATTCACAAAACCATTTTGAGTGAAGTAGTGCCTGGGTGGAGGATCCTACGTTGGAGGCATGTAGTAAGTATAGGGAATTTGGACTTTTTGCACTTTCTTGTTGTGTTATTTGCTGTATCTTCATAACCCAGTGTGGTACTGAAGTGCTTTATACATCGTTGTTTTCAGAAATCAACTGGCTTCAAAATTAATCTAACTTTGATGAATTAAATTATTATAATTAATTATACTCGATTAATTAAACGTAAACAATTGAAATAGTAAATGTTAATTAAAACAGACCGTGCTCCATTTTGTGTTTGCTGGCACCAAATTTTCTGCGGAAAAGGTATTTTCATTAATTTTACTTTGCTCTTTCATTATTTATATGTACAGTGTAGGTAGAAGATGTCATGACCTTTGACTTTATAACACTGTTAGGTGCACAGTGACCACCATGGTTTCTAGTTTATATTTGGTATCAGATGGTTTGGTATCAGATGGATTGATAAAGGTAAAAAAAAATCAATTGTGGGAAGAAAATAGACATGACAGTCCATACGCCAGGGAATACAAATGTTCAAGTGCATTAAATTACATAGATGCATAGAGATTCCATTTTATGACAAAGTTGTTATATTAATTACCGGTGTACCATACTAGTAATTGTTACTGTAAATTATGTTAATTAAGTGTCACCCTGTATGTTTTATGTTCATTACAAGCCACACTGCATAATCTGCATTAAAGTGTCAAGGCAACTGAACTCTTAAAAGCTGGGGAGTATACACATGTTTATGTACAATTATTTTGCATGTCCTCGTGGTTTGGCATGGGTAATATTCAGTAATATTCATTCGCCGATTTGTATTTGGATCACCCTGTATTATACATTTCCTACTCAGCTTTTGTTTAGCTGGGTGTGGGAACTAAAGAAACCATTAGAAACTGCTAAAATATTGGTGAAAAAGCAATTCAAATGAGGTAGACCATTATATTTGTAAATTTTACCTTTAAATAGTGTGTTTTTTCCAGCACCCTGTATGTCGGTTGGACAAGATAATTTTGTATTACAAGTTTGCATTGTTTAAAAGCCTGGAGTGTCCTCTGCACATCTTAAGTTGTGTGATTGAAAATAATGCAGAGGGTAAGAAATAACAAAGCAATCAAATCACACACTTTTTGTACCAATTTATTTTTGTTACACCCTATATGACTTTTACGACACCCTGTATACTGATCAAAAAGTTAGACATTCGTCTTCCTTACAATCTCAGCTTTAAAAATATATATACTTTTGTTTGTGTCTGACACTTCGTTATTGAGATACATGCATTTGACTGTGAAAGTATGCATAATTTTCTATTTTGAATATGTAACGCAAACGGCCCCCAATTCATGGCGCATGACCCTAAGGAAACCGTTTTTTTAAGTTGCAACTAATTTCGTTTGGTGGCCATCTTGAATTCAAAATGGCCGACATGTTGAATAAATTTTGTCCTGTATCTTGACTTTTGGAATCATATACTGGACTAAATACGGTGGCAATACCCATGTTTGTGATACTGAGGTTGCTATATAAACCATAATTTAAGTTGCAACTAATTGTGTTTGGTGACCATCTTAAAATCAATATGGCCGACATGTTTAACCCTCGTCTTACCAAACCTTTTTGCATGGTTTACCAGGGGGGTTGTTACCATCCCATCAGGAATTTGTTATAAAGCACCCGATGCGTATGATTTTGATACCACTAGATAGCCATGGTCCCCTCTTTCTATACCAAAATAAGTACTAACATACCTAGTATATGTCATCACAATGACGTCATAAAGTCCACAGGTACGAGTTGGCAAAATTGGCGCTTGCTACAGAAAATAGGAGAAAATCCAATTTTATGCGAAAAAATGTGGTTTTCAGCTCTTGGCAATTATACTTTACATAAACAGAGTTTTAGTGTACCCTACAATTTTCTTGGGTGGCAACCAGCCCTATACCTTCAATTTTGAAGGCATACACTAACCCTGGTGAAGGTGCTAAGTTCACATCATTTTCGCTAAAATGATTGGAAATGAGAAAATGATAATCTGGAAGCTTTTCCGAAAGCTTTTGTCATTTTAACGCATCGGCGGAAAGTTCTATAGGGAGTTTTGACCCCCAGACGAGGGTTAATATACTTTGGCCTGTATCTTGAGTTGGAAATAACTTAGAGGGCTAAAATACTTGAATTTGACTGTTCCAATTGTGTTCGATCAGCTGTTTGCCTGCCATCTTGAATTTCGAAATGGCCGCTATTTTCAATACATTTCTCCCAATAGCGTGGCTTCCAAGCTACATAGGAGGGCAAAAAGATAGTAATTCCAATGTATGTGATACTAAGGTTTCAAAGATGCTACACTCTGGGTTCTAGCTTATTTGTTAGACCACCATATTCAATTTCAAAATGTCCGCTACTATTATTCAGTATATTTTGCTTTGTATCTTGGCTTGTGAGCTACATAAAGCAACATGGATGGCAATACCCATGTTTGTAATAGCAAGGTAAGGTTTTCAAAATTGCCACTTTAATTTATTTGTATAGCCTATAAAGGGTGGCAGACCTGTCGTTGAAGGTCTGGTGGCTAGTGTACTTAGTCGGATAGAACTTGGAGAGAAGCATCAAAGTCGTACTAAAAGAATAATTTAATCCTTATAACAAGCGACAAATCCACCAAAGTGCGTCCGTTCGCGAACCTCATGCGTAACCCTACGTGTATACTAACTCATGCGTATGTCCTACATAATAGACCTTTTCATACAATTTACACAGTGCTTTGGATAAGTTGATCCACTCAGGCATGACATAGTATGCACGTAGATTTACGAATGAGTTTCGCGGACGAACCCCAGGACATCACCGTGGAGTGCCTTAGGCTGTACACAAACGAGTAAATCCAGGAACTACATGGAGGCTTTATTGAAGGAGTCCCTGATTTTAAATCAAGTTTTTAAACCCGAAGTTTCTCAGCGAAAACCTGCGAGGGCGGGAATGGATTGGCAACCAAATTCATTATGATACTGGCCCGCAGGGATCGAACCCCGGGCCAACTGGGGACAGGCAAGTCGACGAGCCACTGCTTCACCAACCCCTCCGCCCACGGTTTAACAGGGTGTTTTTTATTGGAAAGACTCAACTGGGTGCCTCCATCTTGGGCCCCCTTGGCAATTGGGGGTTCCATGAGGGGCACAAGTCACATAACGGGATTAAATTCAAAAAGCTTCACTAAAGTTTGAAATAATTTAACAAATTCTTCTAAATTCTTCCTCAAAAAGAGTAAAAAGTCAGGTCACATATCCCGAGGAATGGCCCTAATTCACAGGTATAAGACAAAAGGTCAGAGGAAATACAAGTTTTTTGTACAGGGGTCATTTTTTAAAAATGCTTCAATCTAAAATAATGAAGAGCCCTCATTATATTTTTGAAATAGCATTTCAAAAAGTAAAATTTACAAACTACAAACTACATTTAATCCTATGAATGAAATACGGTTGTTAAGTTTCCACCAGTTTATCTCCCACCCAACAAAAACAAACGTCATCGTTATACAAGCAAGACACAATCTACTCTTTTCAGATCCTTTGGTCACAGGTCACTACTAAAATGGGACTACTTTCAGTTACTCAGGCATTTGAAAATTTGATCCCTGTACCGAAAGATAGTTGTATCCTTTGAACCACACACTCCTTTTATTAGACATTGTGCAAACATACGTTCCTAATTTGACCTTTGTACTCCTTTGGACTTCAGGCAGATCTTTTGATATTCCGTACCTTTATTGCTAAACTGGAAATTTACCTAATGTACCTCAACAATACTGAACTTGTTTCAAGGGTGTCAGAGACACCCGGTTGGGCTTCCTAAGCTAGGCACCCTGGTCTGTTCACTTTCCATCAAATAATGGCATATATGCATATATAGTACGCACCTCCACGCTCATACTGTGGGTCCTCAATAAGGCCACCACGACTACTGTTTTTATTCCCAAAAATCACAACACTAGAATTTATCATTTATAGATAGTTTTCGCAGAGATTGTGGGGGACTGTGTGCCTGTGGAAAAAATACAAACAACAATAAATAAGACATCGGCCAAGACTGTATTGACGTAAAAAACATTATTGAACAAGACGAACAAATGTAAACTACAGAAAAGGATTATCCCAAAATTAGTGTACAGCAAAATAGAACTGGCTCAAGAAAAATGGCAAGACAACGATAACAGATCATAGACCGTATTCCATAGCCAGCCATGTTGGGGTGGGACAAATACCGCATTCCAGTACTACAAATACATTCACCTGTCATGATCCCTGTGCAATCCTTAACAATGGAATTGCAATTGACAGCGTTAATGTCTTGGTAGTCCTGGAATGTATGCAGCTTTTTTCCCACCACATGTCGGGTGTCTGAACTTCATATTAATACGGTCCGTAGGGCCAGTTTGTTTTATTTACATGGAAGAATGTTGGGGACCTCAAGAGCAAGATTCTTTAGTTACAAACGGCCAATTTTCCTCATGGTAAGTTTACCGACACCGCTACCACCGAGTAAATACATGGATTACCACCCACTAGAGACCGCACACTCGCCGCCAGAGATTCCGTGTATTTTAAAACCGCATAGACGGATAGTAAGACACACAGCGGCTGGTCCTGCACCGTGCGTGGATATATCTGCGATGGGTTCAAAAAAAACCACCGTCTCTCAGCGCGCGCCGGTATTTTCCTCATGGCCAATTTTGGTTTTTTTTGATATTATTTTGGCATATCTTTGCATTTTTTTATAACAGGTGCGGGCATATAGGGGTTTTTGATGAATTCCCGGCTTTGAATTTCATACTGATATTCCTAAAAACCGTTTCAAAAATGCCTAAACGGAGCCCAAGTTATAGCGCCCTCATTTCATGAAATTTCATCCACTCTCCACAATTGCGTTCGTGCTATCACGGGTAGCTACTGGTAAGCGCGTGTCTCACTCCGTAACTGTCCAATCCTACTCAAATCCACCTTACTCCCTCCACCCATTGGGCAACTACACGGTAGCCATTGGGTAGGTAAAGCAGAGTAGCCCCATTACTGTTATACCTACCTATAACTGTGTACTTTTTGGTAAGCCCTATCTGCAGCTCACCGCTCGCAATTAGCCTGTGTGTACTGTGCATAGCGTCAGCGGTGACAATGTGTCTCTGCCGTATAGGCTACCATAAACCACGTGATAAGAATCCTCCCGTGTGATATGAACTTATTAGAGGTGTATACCACCTATAATACATACAGGACACAATCTCAGAAGAAAGGCTGGTCCCCTTTTAAAGGGCCCTTTGTTGTGATGTTGTTGAAGTAGTTTCTAGGCTTCTACTGCTAGCCCAGATGTTAAGATTAAGAAAACTCTTACTACTATCACGATTGATAAGAGAATATCCATTGTCTACCAGTGGCAAGCCAATGTTGATTTTGGTCATACAAAATTTAAAATTTCTCAAAGTTGAGTACAACCTTACCCATGTGTAGTTTTTACTCAAGAGAAATTGAATAATTGTTTCCCTTTTTGGATCCGTGCAGTCAAACGCTAGTACCAACTTAGTGGGAGAGGTAAAATTGTGGAATCCCCAGTAATCTCAACTTGAGTTATTAACACCAATTTTTAAGCCGAGTACAGTTATTCACACGTCAGAACATCGCCAAAGTGATGTTTCCATGTCGGGCCCCTAGTGAATTCAAGATAGCCGCCAACCAATCACTTTCACTTTAAATTTATGGGTTTGTATATCTGTTGTATAAACCATAATTAAAAGTTGAAACTGAGGTGGTTTTGGGGCGGCTACCTTGACATCACAACATGGGTATTGCCGCCGTTTTTAGCGCTATATCTTTTTATTCAGAAGTCAAGATTCAGGTGTTTTGAGTAATTTTAGATGAGAGCGGCGGCCATTTTTTGACTTCAGATGGCCACCAAACAAAAAGTTAGCTTGCACGTAAATAAGGGTTTTTCTTTAGAACCGTGTAACACAAACATGGGTATTGCCACCGTTTTGAGCGCTGTATGTTATTCTGAAATCAAGATATAGGCTAAAGTATATTCAACATGGCGGCCATTTTGAATTCAAGATGGCCGCCAAAAAAATTAGCTGCAACTTTTTTGATAGAAACCTTAGTATCACAAACATGTGTATAGAGACCAATTTTACCTTTCTATGTTGCCCACAAACGGATATATGATGGAAAATATGTTGAAAATAGTGGCCATTTTGAAATCCAAGATGGCTGCCGAACGGCTGATCGAAAAAATTGAGAACAACCAAATTTGTGTTCCTTGGCCTCAAATTTATCTAAAAAACACAAAAAATCAAAATGTAGCAAAAAATCCATTAAATAACACAAGGAACCATATTAGCTGTGTAAAACCAAAATTCCGGATCCGAAATTTTACAACAAAGTTGTGATTTTCTATATCCCTTAAATTCCTAAATGCCATTTTGCCACTTTTCAAAAATCACTGATAATTTGTTATTTTCTTTCTTTTTTTAAAAAAAAATATACTTCATATCAATATATAATATTTAGAAAGTTTTTAAAGAAAATCAGTGCATTTACTTTATTTTTTATTTTCTTGTTTGTTTCTTCTTTTCTTCTTTTTTCTTTAAGCCTACTATGTAGTGATGGAGTTAAGTGGGTTTTTTGCGCTCGGATCTCGAGCTCTTATCTCGGGATAATTTTATTGTCTCAGAATCTTATCTCGGGATAATTTTATTATATCCAGATAATTTCAAAAATATTTCTAACATGTCACTTCGAGGCTCCGCACTAGACTGATTTGTTGATGTATAAAGGGTATTGCTGACCTTGGTATCTACGTGATAGCGTAATACATTAAACAGGAGGGTGTATGTTTTACCAAGTAAAATTTAGCTCACTCCTATAGGACATTTAGATTATATCATGAATGTATTTCAAACTTGAATACAGGCCAAACATGTATGAAAACACAAACTAGTCATGCAGTTGCATGACTAACTTTAAACTAGTCAGAGAGGCTAGTCATGCAGGACTGACTAACATGACGTTAGTCAACCCCACCTGTCAAGTTAGTCAAGACTGCATTGCTAGCTTATACGTTGCTAAACTTGTCAGGCCTGTATGACTAACGTGTAATGAGGTGCATGACTAGTTTGTTCATCATATGGATTGACTAACTTGTTCCATAATCTCCACCTCTTCCAGATTGTTAGTCATGCAGTTAGTCATAACAGCTTGACTAGTTTGACCATGCTAGTCAAACCTGCATGACTAGCTTTGAATTGCATGACTAACGTTATGTTAGTCAAAATGGCACCATCTGGACTAACTTAAAGTTAGTCATAAACTAGTCATGCAACTAGCCTACGTTTGTCATGCATGCATGACTAATTAACCTCCAAACTAGTCAAGCTGGTTAGTCAAGCGTGCATGACTAATGTTGATGTTAGTCATGCAAGTTAGTCTTGCATGCAGGAGTAGGTAATGCTAGTCACATATGTTAGTCATGCCTGTTTGACTAGCTTTACGTTAGTCAAAACGGGCACCATCTGGACTAACTTAAAGTTAGTCATGCTGACCAATTTAGGTTTTCAGTGTAATCTTCATGTTGCATGCTATTCTTCAGCAATTTCACTAAGTAAAATTTTCAGGAATCAAAAATAAAAAATG
>JAMKCH010005198.1:0-33371 GCA_023653785.1 Ophioderma brevispina | reverse complement strand
TAATGCAAGTATATCAATATGGGTGTTCAATATAAAGGAAATCACACCAGGAATATGAATCTCACCTTATTTTAGTGTCAGACCTACATCTTTTGCGACATCATCTTAAAACCCTCGTCTTACCAGCCTTTTTTGTTAACACGAGATTACCAAGGTGGTGGTTACCACATCTCGAGAATTCGTATAAAGCCCCGATGTTTTATGATTTTGACAGTGGATAGCTATGGTCTCCTCTTTCCATTGAATATGAACAAGTACTACATACCTAGTATGGCGTCACAATGACGTCATCAAGTTCTCGAGTCGGCCAAAATGACATTTTCCATAGTAAATGGCGAAATCCGATTTTTACTCTAAAAAAAGTTTGACGGCATACCCTAACCCCGGTGAAGGTTGCTATCTACCTTCACATTTGTTTTCTTCTCGTTCGCTAAAATGACCAGAAAGTATGATAGAAATATTACCAAGTACCTGAAGCTTTTCACCGAATCAAAGTTCACAGTTCAGTGGGGATAGTGTGTAAAACCACCCACCCCCTGGGTAAGACGAGGGTTAAAGTTGTACAGCAATATACCCACATTTATCAACGGGTGTGCTTTTCAGACATCATCTCAACGTTTCATTTGTCATTGTTTGCCACCGATCATGTAATCATTTTCCATTTTTCCTGATCACACAATGACACTCTTACAAGGAAACCATGCACCCAACCTCCCTTTTTGGCCATTGTAAGGTTCACTTTTCACAGTTTATGACGTCCTTTGTATGTTTATCATTATCTGAGCAATATTTTACTAGTTTTAAACCAATTTTGTATATTACAAATAAGAAAAAAATGTAGGCGATTTTCTGGATTTTCCCTGATCAGAATTAAAATTCCTTGATTTCTCCAATTTTGTCGGGCAAACCAGGGGCAAACCATTCAGAATTCATATAATTGTGGTTCATTTTGAACGTGCTATATTTCAGAGTCGTCACAACAGCAGTCACCAGAATCATTTACCCAATTAATGTGACCATTTTGGTTTAAAGTTTCATTTCCTCAATATCAAGTAGAACTGCACACGGATCTCGCTTTCACAGTTTTGGGTTTTAAGGATTCCGCACTGAACCGTATCATCAGACGTAATCTGTATGTTTTTACCACCCATCAAGGGCCCTTGTTTAGTTAGATAGGGTTGGTGATTTTTAGCTTGAAATCTTCTGTTTTTTGCCAAGAAAAAGTGGTCGGGGGAATTTCCTCATGGCCCCCCCCCCGCCCCCCCCCCCCCCGCCCCGGCGCCGCCACTGCTCCCCTTTAATAACTGCATGCCCTGAGAGTTATGACCTAACTACGCAGGGTCCCTTTTCGCTCCCAAAAACGACCATGAGTCCATTGCACTACCACCCTGATCCCCCTTTTCAACCTTCTCTGAGAGCCCCTTCCGCGATGCAACGATCCTCCTTTCCAGTAACCAGATCACCCCCTTCCTCTATAACAGAGGGAATTTTCCCCACTAACCCAGGTCCCCCCCCCCTTCCAACTACCCCCAACACAAGGGCCTTCACAACACATCCACCCGATTCTCAATATCCAAAGGTAACGCCTTTCCTCTCAATACTGGCCAATTCCCAATTTCCATGGGTCCCTTTCCAGACTACCATAACCTCTTGGTCCTCAACTACCCAGATTTCCTTCCAAAATTATCCCAGGGTCCCCTTCCACGGGTTCCCTTTCCAAACTTCTCCAAGGTTCTCCTAATCAACACCACCATGTTTGCCATAATTCACTTCCACAACACTTTATTACCTTTCCGTACTCAATTCAGGTTTTTTCTTTTCACCAAATCAAAAATGAAAAAAAAATTAGTATTCAATATTTTATTTTTATAAACATTTTGTTTTTTTATATGCTTTATTTATTGTTTCATTCATTTTATCTTATTTGATATTTTAATTTAATATCCTTATCTGTCGTTGCTTTTTTAATTTTCAATTTCATTTTTATTTACCCCTACTGTGTTTTATTTTAATAACAGAAAATGCTTAAAATACCATGCCGCGAGCTTTACTGAACAAATTCTTTCTTTACTTTTATTTCATTTCCTTTAATCTATTTTATTTAATAAAAAATTCATATTTTTAATTAAGAATTGTTTTTACACTTATTTTAGATGACAATTAAGTTTGTTATGTTCAATTTGTAATTTATTTTGATTTTTGTTTTATTTATTTATTAATACCAATTTATTTTAATAAATTTGTATTTTTTATTAACTTGCATGGCATATTTTTGTTTTTATTCATTTAAAGCCACGTTTACACAAAACCGCAATTATATTAATATTTTGAGCTAAATCGCCATCCCCGACCAAACCAATGAATCCCCCCCCCCCCCACGCTGATACAGTCCGCACTTCATATAAAATATTTTAAGGATAGTCTAACCCACTTTCAAATAGACTTTATTCAGAGAAAAATTGTAATCCCCGATATTTTTGTACTTATCAGTTAGCATGTCTTCGACTGTGAAATTCTGCGGTCTCGCTTACAAGTCCACCAACCTCAATGCGTCACAATATCACACAAGTTGCAAAAGTACATTCTGATGCCTTTTCAAGTACAAATGACTATTCTAGACAATCTTGACAACAAATGTTCAATTGGGGATTAAAGCAATTCATGATTGTAAAGAGGATAGTCCCATGGCATAATCATGTGCAACTTGCTTAGACTGCAGCATGGCAGTACAGCAGTATAGCATTTCCAGTAGCACAGACAGCCCGTATGCCAGCCCGTTATGCCATTTACGCCAAGATCAAGAGAGGGCGCTCACAGATTGTGCTAAAATAGGGCTATTTAAATGTATGTACAAACCCCTGTACCAAGAATAAAATCAAATTTATGTATGGCAAATGGAAATTTATTAATACATTGCCTTTCATTTAATACAGAAGTCCAACCCTCTACGGACTGAAAAACAAAAACGCAATCACAAATAAGAACAGTTAGTGTTTTCCTATACTGTACATCTAGGGGGCATAATTGACCCCATTTACAGGGGTTGGGTGGATTTTTTTGTGGGTATCCCCGAAAGGGTAGATACTAGGGGGCATATTATCAAAAATGTGTGTCAAGTAAAATAGCATGAATCACTATGGTGGTACCTGTGCATCCGTGGTTATCAAGAAATCATTTGCAGTAAGTTATTGTTAATTGATACATGAAGGTAGCAGTGGGAGCCTGTAATGTCGTGGACTTTCAAAAGGTTTAAAGGGACATAACACGTACGCTAATTTTTAGTTTACATATGTGATAAATTAATGTTGAAACATTATCAACATTGATGATATTACATCAAAAATAATTAGCTCATTAGAAGACAAACATGAAATCGGGAACTGATGGGCGCATCCATGTTACAAAATCTCCCGGCCATAGTGACGTTTTGACACCGCGGCAATGCTACGTCATGTCTATAGTTGTCCCATGATGATTGTCAAAACAAAGTCATTTCTTTTGATATCTAACATGTCTAATAGGTTGGCATGCCTTTGAATCGACTCATATCTGCAGTGATTATATCCATAAAGAACTACTTCACAGATTAACCTCAATACAATAACGAGTTGGCCTCCTTACTTCGGATGTAAAGAATTTTCCAATGAATCAGTAGAGTCAATTGAAGTCCCTCCTGTCCCACATCACCGTTCATCTTGCCATATAGCAAAATAGTGTCATTCCAGGTACGCATTGAAGGTCCTCAATTGATTTTACGCGGGAAATTTCAAATGATTGTATAGCATGTAGCATTGAGGAATTCTAATATGAATGGCTCTACTGAGCATTACATGCTGAATCAAGCGTTTCGGTTGACATTAGTCCCGCTTTTTAAAACTTAGAATACAGTGACATTTTGTGTAACATCCGCTATATAATCCGCTAAAATTCCTAACATTCCATTGTGCACCTGCTTTATTTGTTGGGCAACATGGCTGCTCCCATTAACCCAGCGAGAAAATAAGCAAAGCCTAGCGTGATGATCTCCTTAAGAGATGAGAAGAGATCTGTATGAGCTAACCACAAGGAATTGTGCACGTTCTAATTACTCGTTTCTTAAAGTAGGAAAAAGTGAATCTAGACTATTTTTAGCGTCAGCCCAAGACATAGCAACATAGTAATTACGGTAAAACCAAGACACTTGTTATATTGTATTTAAGTGTTTTGTGTGGAGAAATGTCGACTTTAACGTAATACTCCATTTATTTGAGATATTTTTGAATGTGTTTGGTATGAGAATTCCAGGATATATTATGATAATAAGAAATGCCCATGAATTTAGTAGTTAGAACTTTGTTTAGAAAGTTACATTTTTGAAAGATAAATCGGTAGTTAGTCTTTTTAACATTCAACGATAAGTTGTTTAATTTGAACCAGTTAGAATTAGCTTTAAGTTATGATTTATTAATGGTTCAAGTGCATGAGGATAGGATGAGAGAAAAGTATATTTGTACATCAGCAAAAACAGTTATAAAATGGGCTTTTGCCGGAACAAAGAGGGAGGTCGTTAAGATATAATAAGAATAAAAGTGGCCATAAAATTGAGCTTGAGGAACTCCGCAGGTGATGGTTGCTGGGTCAGAAGAGAAAGAAAGAAGCATCACTTAAAACCGTTGTTTTCTGTTAGGTAATTCCTAATCCAATCATAGCAACACCTCTGAATACCATATTATTGAGCTACAGAGGAGATGTCCTATGATTTATGTATCAAACGCCTGACTTTTTAAGATCCCAGGAATATACCAATTGTAGGGGAATTTGTTATTCCAAAGATTCAGCAATTTATCAATAGAGTCATTTATAGGCCATGATGTAGAGCGTTAGATCAAAACAAATTGATGGAGGGGTAAGTATGTCATGCTTTGTTATGAAATTAAAATACGAGTGTTGTAAACGATGTTTTGAAGAAGTTTGGATATCGACGGGAGTATTGATATAGGCCTATAGTTTGAAACATCGCGCATGTCGCCTGCTTTAACTAGGTCTTACATTGCCTGTTTAGAGATTGGGAACATTATACCAAGTACAAGGAAGAAATTAAAAATGTGGGATAGAACACCAGCGATGTTTGGAATAAAATTTGATTTCAAAAGTTATTTATGATATCATTGAAGCACTGGTATTGATGTTTTAAGTGCAGAGGTTAGTTTTTGTAGTCATCTGGACAGGCTGGTATGAAACAGACTATCGAGTGTTATAGCCCGTGGTGAAAGGGGTTTAAAAGCAGGATTTGTATTCAGGAATCTATCAGCAAGAGTGCGACCTATGTCAGCAAAAAAAATTATTGAAAGTTTTCTGCAATAACTGCTTTATCAGTAATCCTTTCACCCACATTATTAACAAAGGAGTCAGGAAAGTGACTTCATTGCGACCTATTAATTTGTCTAAGGTTTTCCTCGTTATTTGGTATTGATTTTATTATTTTTAAATTTTACTAGTTATATATGATTTTTTAATCAGGCGCAAATAAACGAATTTAAGTGATTTCGGTATTGGTGTATTTAATTAATTTTCATTACTTGCTTAGAGATGTGTATGTTGTATATATATAGTAATTGCAGTTCGGTCTGAGATCGCTTTGGGTCCTGATTTGGCCAAATTATTCAATTGGTAACTAAATAGTGTACATGTACAGTATGCAGATATATGGTCAATTGCCTGTTTGGTACAAGCTCCGGTTTGGGACCGATTTGGCAGGGTTTAAATGTGTTATAAATTATATGGTGTTATAAAGTATTTGTAGATCGGTACTAGATCCGCTTTGGGTCGCGAGTTGCGGATAATGTGAATAATAGTATTTGAGTGGTCGGTACTAGAACCGCTTTGGGTCTCGATTTGGCAGGTTCAATTGGGAATCAATTGGGGGTTGTACTTCAGGCATTAAATAACACAAGATCGGTATAAGGTCCGCTTTGGTCTCGATTTGGCTGGTAAATTTGAAGTATATATCTGGAATGAGTGTCAGCCCGATCGGTATAAAGTCCCGCTTAGGGTTCTCGATTTAGCTGGTAAATGTTAGTACTTTTATGTGGTGTTTTTGTACGTTGTGCCAGCAGATCGATATAAGCTCCGTTTGGTCTCGATTGGACTGGTGAATGAAGCAGTAATTGTTACGTGATTTATTCGCAGATCTTTTATAAGAATCCGTTTTGGGTCTCGATTGGCGGATAAATGGTATATTGTAGTACTTTTTAATGTTCAAGGGAGTGGCGGCAGATCGGTATAAGATCCGCTTCGGGTTAGCGCCCCCCAAGTTGCCTTGTTAAAAATTTGTAATTGTGTGGATTTTATGTGCCGATCGTATAAGTTCCTTTTTTTTCGGGTCTTGCTTTGGCAGGTTAGATTATTATTCATGGGGTTACGTTCATGACAAGTATTTTTTAATTAGGTGTTGGTGAAGGCGGAGGGAAAAAATGCCTTGAATTTTGTAATATTTTGATTATATTGTTTATATTGTTATGTCAAGCCATTAGGAATTTGACAAAGTGTGGATGTTAGGAAGACCAAAACTGGCATGGCCAATTGTACGGATCGATGGCAAAAAAAAAAATTGATACCTGGCGTTTGGTGCTCCTCCAGGAAATTCTTCCTAGCCATCTAATGAGGTCTGGATACAGATAAGTATGGTAACCTTAAAAGGCTATAGGCTCCATATTTGTCGGACCAGTTAAATATTTAACAATTCAGGTTCAATTTCTGAGTGTATGCAAATGATTGTTTTGATAGCAAAATAATTGACCTTGTGGTCCGCATGTGACAGATGCCGCAGTGACAATCGGGTTGTGAAAATGCCTATTCTTAGCTTGTGGACAAAGGGGAATAATGTCAATTCCAAAATACTAACAACCGACTTCGGTAGTATGTGCACTTTTTGTATTGACGAAGATGAGTGTTTGCAAGAGCAAAGTAATGATAAAGATATAATCATAACAACATGGAATTTAATTAGCGTACAAAGGCAAAATCAATGTGGGGTATGTTGAAAATAAACCAATATTACAATATAATAAAGAGCGAAAGAAGGTGTAAAAATGAGATGAAATATCACCATTTCAAGAAAATTAAGCAGGTACACATAAATCAGAAAAAAATAAACAGGTGGCTTAGTGTGGTATAAAAACGGATACATCTATTTCATTCAATCGAAATATGGTGGTCATATGAGGTCAATTGAGAAAACCAATGATTGAAAATATTAATATGATTTTAGGGGAACAATTAAGGGCTATTTTAAAACGGGTTACTGAGATGGAGATAATAAAACAAAGCAATACACTCTGTCCTAATTGAGGTATGGGAGTAAGTAATCAGCACAGCGGCTACGCAAACGCAGCGAGTAGATGACAACATTCAAATAATACGCTGAAAATGCGCCAAGTAAACGAAGACGCAAGGCTGGGAATTACCTCATACACGGGTAACAAAAGAAAAAAATACCAGTGTTCAATGTTGTAAAAATAAGCATCGAGTGGAAGATATGCCCATAGGAGATTATTGATTACTCATACTTCAAGTGAACACCGTAATAATTAAAGCACCACAGGAAAAATAGTACCTTTGTCAAGATAATCATGACCCCAGACACAGCGAACATAAACCAACAATATAGATAATAATTCATATCAGGGGAATAAGGTTAAGAAAATACAATATGAAATTCTGCATCAATGCGATAGAAGTCGCATAATCTGAAATCTGACAAAATATGAAAGAAGAACAAACTTAGAACTTACAGTTTTTCTAAGTCATTCACATTGTTATTAGTGTGCATACGTTTGTCGATTCAGAGGCAGTGGATTTTTCATCAATAGTCCACGCTGATTGACAGAGTCTGTGTGTTTCGACTAGCATTCAGAAGCTGCATTCTGCGTGCGGGGAGACTTTCAGTGGATGGTAATGCCCGATGATCGTAATGGAAGTCTGGAAAACTCTGCATGCAGCTGCATTAGCACGTGGCATGACGGCGAAAACTGATACAATCGTGCTTAATTTTCAAAAATTCCATTCCTCCTCGCAAGAGATTTTCGAAACTACGCGTACGGTTTACTTTGTAGCCATATGTCCCTGAATGAGTAAATGAGACACCAAGACACGCAAAGTATACGACAGCGAAGAATACACCCTACTACTGAACCGATATTGTGGACTCAAAAAGTTGATCGATAGTTAATCTTATCGTGCCAAATGACAGTCTTCCAGACTTTCAATTATAGTAAAATATGCAAAGTAGGGCCTATGTAAAAGGCTGAGATGACTAAAGTTACGAATCAACAGGTATTCAAGCGGATTGATGAGGCTGTAAAGGATATGATTTTACATTGTGGAGCACTGAGTTTAAGTCAGGAAAACCACTCGCACACGAAGATCTAGTTACGAATCCACTCGGGCTTCGCCCTCGTGAATGACGTAACTTACGAATCTTCTGTTTCTCGTGGTTTCCTTTGAACTTAGCCTCCATTTGTGATTAAAAATTTTATTTTATTTCTCAATTACTTGGGAAAAAGATTTTCTCGCAGGAAAAGCTGTGTTTACTATGAAAAAGAGAAAGTGGAATTCCCTAGTGTTGTTTTAAATCGCGGTTGAAGATTGTGCAAGACGGATTGTGATGAGCGGTGATATCAAAACGGATTACAAAATTAGGTATCCCATGATGTTAGGAATATGATGGCAACAATACAGAGGTGATTGTAATTTATGTGAAATTAAGTGACAGTGCAAGGTTATGTATGCATATGTGATGTGTAATCTCTTTTTTGAGATTAGGAAATATGTGGTGAAATGCTTTATATTAAGGAGATGGCAGGAAGAGAAAAACAAATTCCAGCAGCCAGTTAGTAGCAAGTAGCTAGCAGTTTTTTAGCTAGTTTTAATCTGCGATAAGTAGATCATACAGTGCATAGTGCCAGGATATATACGTGAGCGAAGAGAGGCTTACAGGTTTTACACTTTTATGTCTGCAATCTATCAAAAGTGTGAAGACATATCACATTTTTTGAAGATATTTTCTTAATACAAAATTTTGTTAGATCAGGGTGGAAACGGCGTTGAACAACAAAGGCTCAAATAACAAAAGGGACGTCCGTGGTAGATGAAAATGGTCAAAAACAATTTGCACACACGTAAGTCTATGGGGCAATCATGATGGTTAACAGAAATCAATAACCATGCGTGAACTGAAAGGTTACTGACCGCGTCGTATCAAACTACTGACCAACCCTTCGGTTTGTGTGAAGTGTTTACCGTTTGAAATGAAGCAAAGAATATGTCAACCATGAAACTGAACTTGAAATGCCCAATTCCAGAAATAATATAAGTTGATTTCAATTGGGGGGGGGATTTTAAATTGAAAGAAAACTTGCTTGCATTGTTTTTTCTTGTCAAGATCCCTGATCAACACTCTGATGTACATTTAACCAAAATGTTGGCATGGCTTGGACCCAGATCATAAAGAAGAAATATTGCTCAGTTTTATTTTTAAATTCATAAGAGAAATTTGAACTAATTGAAATGCATTAAGTGCTTAAAGTGTGGTTATAAAATACCAAGTTCCATGACGGGGTGCGTTGTCAATGTGTTTATTTACCTTAGAGGAACTCTATAATCATGATAATTCGTGACCGCCAACAAGTGCAATAGACCTACGTGTGTTGCAGAGGGTTTTCACCTTCTTTCTCTAGATGGCGGCCATTTAGTCATTTCAGCTTTGTTTTCAACGCCGCGCCGTTTTCACCAGATTCTAACAACCAAGATATTGTAGTTCATAACTACCTCAATACTATTTGATATATCATATCTCACTTTTTGGAAAGAAAATTTGCATAAGACAAGTGTAAAACTTTGTTTTGGACCACTCTGTATATTATTCTACTGTCGTCCTTAGTCTTGAGTGGGCTGAGTCAATTGTGGACAGTAGATATTGTGGCGATTATATCCCGGCCTGATGTACTGTGGACTATTTTTGTCGTCCGAAGACAACCCCCCGTCGTCCGTCTTGAACTGCTGGACAAAGTTTATATTCAGACTGAGATTTTCCATGGGTGTTCCTGTGTATTTTATCAGTGGACTTTGCCAAATGCTGGTCGTTTTTGGGACATCTTCGGCTGTGACATATCATGCGTTGAAACTGCAAGCTTCTTTTAACTCTGACATTAGTGGACACTGAAATATTAAGTATGCTTAATGTTATAAATCATTGAGTGTAACGTCACTGGGGGAGTTGCCACTTCGTCTAATATCATTTGTCTACACCAGACGTCAATTCCATTTGAGCTAAACTACATAGTCTAGTACCCACATACTCTAATTTCATTTTGTCTAAAACTAAATTCCCATTTCATCTAATCACCACATCGCTTAATAAAATTTCGTCCCGTATGCCACAGATATAATCAACAGATTGTCTACAACCATTTCGTCTAATCATTCGCTAATGCTCTTTGGTCTAATCACCAGATCGTCTAACCAGTTCGGTCTAATTCCATTTCGTCCTAATTGCCATTTCGTCTACTTCATTTTTGTGGGTCACTATGCATTATAGAGTATGAACCCCTTTTTAAAAAGGGGGTCAATTGTTTCCTGGGTAATAGGTAGGATAGCAGCACAAAAAGAGGGGTCAGCAATCCTAGACGTACCAAAGTCCAAGCATCTCACAGACCTTGGCAACGCAGCTCTAACATGAATGTATATGTTCTGCACAAGATTACCTACAAACATTGGAGATGCTGCACATAAAGTGGGCCTACATCTAAATCCAAAGAAGACGGAATAGAATCCTGGCCGTCAATGAGAAGAGAATCATTAACCTATCTGCCCTATGGTATCAACTCATAAGAGTTGGAGACTTCAAGTACCCTCCCTCGAGTCCTATGTTGCCGCACAAGAAAGACTGAATTGTTAAGGGCCGAAGTGGTCACCGCCGTTTTGGTATCTGAAAAAGCTACTAGTTTTCTCTCATTATCCTGTGAAAATCTAAGGGTGCTAAGGATATTTGGTGGGGAAGTTATGAGCGAAAATGTACCCAATTTGGTCGACCAATGTAATTTTATTTACACATGCAGTAGTCTATAGGTAAGCCAAAAATCATGTTTTATATTACAAAAGCTCTCACATGAAAACGGGTTGAAATATCGGAGCAAAATTTTATAGGTGGGGTTTGGGGTGGAAGGCCATTCTATCAAGAATAAAATTCAAATACTGTATAATTGGGTTTGGCCCCCTTTTAATATGTTTACTAGTAACCAAAATAGAGTCCCAAAATGGCATATAGGTTTATGCAATTAGCATGTTATTGCAATACTTTCCTTTTTTCCTCTACCTTTTGATATGTTGTTTGGGATGTTTGTATATACAGCAAGTTACAGCAAAAACCCTCTGTTGAATTTGTCCAGATCATATACCTAGATTGGGGGGTAGACTAATAGCCATAGGCACTAGCCACAGCACCTGAATCGATAGTCTTTTTATCTAATTTTCGATGGATTCCCCCAGTGGTGATCTACAGTACTTTAAGATTTTATATAACCTAATTAATGTGACCTATATTATAAGCCATGGCCAAAAACAGTTTGTCTCAAGCTTTTCTTCGCGCATAGCTTTAAAATTAGATTTAACTCATAGTTCTATGCGGGCCCCCGGCATTCTTATTTGTTTTTTACATATTCAAATACATATTCTTAAAGGTACCAGGAAATACAAATAGAATTGGTGTGGTTTGTGGTCCATTCTACAAGGAGGGACGAGAAAGGCAATCAATAGTTGGGGTGGTGATGACATCATAGTGAAACTAATTTGATTTTTCATCATAGAGTAATAGAAAATCGACTAATGATGTCACTGGAGTGTATTCTTTTTTTTTTTCTGGCCCTGTTTATTGGATGGCATGCCCCCCGTAAAGATTTGAGTATGTTTATCATCCCTCATTTCTGGGACCTTTAACAAAAAGTGTTTTCTCAAAATTTGGGAACTAATGTATACTACAAATAAGAAAAAAAGTGAACTAGTTCACTCTATAGGGTGGGTTTTTTTTCATTGTGTAAATGGTTTGTTTTTTTATGCCTGAAAACCGAAGAGGAGTACATTGGAGTGGGGGCACATATTGTA
Organism: Ophioderma brevispina; assembly: GCA_023653785.1. NCBI lineage: Eukaryota > Metazoa > Echinodermata > Ophiuroidea > Amphilepidida > Ophiodermatidae > Ophioderma > Ophioderma brevispina. The sequence continues at coordinate 21,233 of JAMKCH010005198.1, read as the reverse complement.
TTATTGTTAAAAACACCATGGTCGAAATTCAAAAAAAAAATATCGCATAGGCATAACTTTAGTTTGTAAAAAAGCATAGCAATAGCGCTTTTTACCCAAAAGAAGCTGAGACAGAGTGTGTTTTTTTTTTGGGGGGGGGGGGGGTTTGCCTAAACATGATAAGTTTATATCCCAAAAAACTTCCTGCTTACAAATAAAAACCCAAACGCACCATTGTCCAACTTCATTTATTGTGATGTTCAGAGAGGAAAATGTGGGAGTTCGTGGGTTAGACAAATGGTGTTATTAGAACCCAACTGCTCATAAACCAAAATGCTTCTCATATAATCCTTAGATTTATTTTTAAAGTGCTAAGGTGATCAAATTAGTGACAAAACCTTTTGGGATTTATAAAAAACAATTCATTTAGATTCAAATAAATCTGAAATGATTTATGACAGTGTGTTTAAGCATTTAAAAGGTTTTTTATTTCAAATCAAAAGGATCTTATTTTAAGTAAGCCTTTTACACGGATTTAAATTTTAAGTCCAAAAAGGTTTTTCCTAATTTCGGTCTCGTAAAACTTAAAATAAGTCTAAGGATGAGAGGAGTGGGTTTTAGATCTAAAAGGTTATTAAAAACCAACTGATCAGTAGACGAAATGGATTTAGACAAATGGGTTTAGACCAAAGGTTTATTCGACTCTAACTGATCATTAACCAAAATGGGGGTTTTGACTACATGGTTTTGACCAACTGATCATTAGACGAAATATGGATTTAGACAAAATGGGCTTAGACCAAGGTTGTTAGACCACCTGATCATTAGACCAAATGGGTTTAGACGAAATGGTTTGACTAAATTGGTTATTAGACAACTGGTCTATTAAACAAAGTGGTGATTAGACCAACTGATTATTAGACGAAGTGGAATTAGAAAAAAACAGTGGCCATTAGACCAAAATAGGTGTAGACAAAATGGTCCAACAATTATTAGGACCAACTGGTAGTAGCTCAAATAACACTGGACAAAGTGGGTTTTAGCCTAAGTGGAAATTAGACCAGTCTGAGTTATACAAAAATGGTGTTAGGCCAACGTGGTTTATAGACGACGAAGTGATTTGATAGACCACCGTAATTGAATTTGTGTTTGGGCCATACCAAATATTGAAACCAATATATTAAAATCATTAAAAGAGAGTTATTATTTTAAATTCAGATCACTTGTGCACAAGGCTCATTTGTTTGTGTTTAAAAGGATATTTGTTTATAAGGCGACGAAAAAAACAACCTGTTTTACGGGCCCGACCGACCCTGATTTTTCAGTTTTGCAAAATTTTTTTTTTTTTAGTTTTTCCAAAAATCATGTAAAATCAGCCTGTTTTTAGCTCAAATTTATCAATTTTGGCTAGTTTGTTTAGAAAATTTTGCTTGTAAAATTTTTTCATTTTTTCTCCTGATTTTTCAGATTTTTGGGCTATTTTAGGCCAATTTTGACCTCCAGGAAGAAAAAAAAATTAAAAAAAAAAAATTCGCCCAACCGACCCTACTTGAAAGGTCCGCTCGCCCGTAAAACAGGGGTTTTATTTCGTCGCCTAAAGGATATCTGATATAAAAACCTGGATGTCAAATAACATGCTGCAGATGAATCAAGAAAAGACACCATTTAGTGTAATTATGGCACGATTCATTCTTTAATGCTTATTTCTCCATTTGTGATATAAATTATATAAATTAATATAATCTTGATTTCCATTTTGAAATCCATTTGTACTTGCACTATAATTAATGTTTTTCTTGTATTTCACTGTTTGATGTGATGATGTGATGAACAAAATAAATTTGATTGATTGATTGATTGATTGATTGATTGATTGAAGTGGTACCCAACATTTTATTTTTTGCGATTTCTCGGTTACGCAATGAAATTTTTCAAGGAGTTGAAATGGTTAGTCTGGAGTAGATGTAATCACTTTTTGTTTGGTTTTTGGTTCAAAATCTTATCGAAATTGCTGAGGATAAAAATATGCGAACCACTTTTTTCGGAGAGTGACAATTTCAGTTGGTCATAGGTCAAACTTTGGATTTTCATTTTTATTATCGGTATGTGGTTAGCCACATCCATAAGGTAGTGGCGTACCGAAGACGAAGATCCAGAGGGAGCGTCCCGGCGATTTGCTGTAATTAGTTTGAATTTCACGACGCGCCAAAATCGCCGAATTGACTTTAATTATGCCCAAATTTAGGATTAATTTTTTGAAATTTCCCGAAAAAGAGGGATACAAATTCATATTTTGGTCTATATCGTCCCGCTTTTTCGAGCCAGAGGGGGCCCCCGGTCGGTACGCCACTGCCATAAGGCCAATATATTTAGCCTCTATGATACATCTATAAGCCAACATAATCGTGGTATAGCACATTTATAAGGTAAACTAAAGATCTCCCATAAATCGACAGAATGCATTTATTATGAAACATAAATAATATTGCATTGTTTAGCAAATAACAGAAAATCATTTAATCAATCGTTTTTATTGTTCTGTGTTTGAAGGACTTCAATTCAAAACAGTATTTCTCTCCTCTCCACATAGGGTTTGTCAAGTAGACAACTTGCTTGCAACATTCCGAGACATGGACCATGGTTTATCTTCTTTGTCTGATAAAAATAAGATGATACATTATTTGCATATAAGATCCTTTCATTTCATATAAAACATGTCACCTGTATTAGACATGCACGACATATTTTGATGTCAATATTTAACTGGATTTCTATAATGTAATAAATGGTTACTACAGTTTACTTTTAACCCCTCGTCTACCGAAGGGGATTGGTACCACCACCCCCTTATGTTTCCCCCCCTTGCTAAAAACCCACTTTTTTTGGTGCCAAATTATCGTAACGTAATTGTCATTTGACATTTACGCTCCTTTTCATGGCAAAATCAACCATCCATGGGGGTATATGTATGATACAAGGTGATCGAGAGTGATGACTAGGGATGACAACCACGCGCCTGCTGGTTGAAGTACCGACTGCCTAGTACTCACAGGATACACGACACTTGATTTGGTAACAATGGAAGCCTATGAACATCCATCTTTGCATTGATACCAAACTGTACCACACAAAGCATTACGTCAAATGACGTCATAAAGTTCGCATTCAGCAACAGTGTCGAATAGAGAAATGTATTTTTTCACAAAAAGTTAGGAATTTCAGATTTTCATGCGATTTGGCTCATACTGATGAAAATGACTAGTTTTATACAGGTTGTCCTCATAAATGATTACACCCTAACTATTGATGACCCATAACTTCAAAAGTGAGTATCACTTTGAAATCATAGTAAAAAGATCTTGAAACCAACCTATTTCAATATGTTAAGTAAACAGCAACTCGATTCGGGTCGTAGTTTTGAAGAAATAAGCGAGGTCTGAGTGGGTAATCCTTCAAAGGCTTGATCGTGACGTGTTGAAAATTGTTACGGGAGTCTGCAACTTTGTCCTTGGATTTAGACGAAGACTCCGTCTGATGGCTTGCACAATGTTTCTGTAAGTCGGCGCGGTTCTCCGCCTTTCCAGCGACTCTTGTCATTTGACTTCCCCCGTTTCATCACGGTACTTCTTACATTGTTTCAAAATTGCTTCATTGCAAGGACGGATTTCTGACCAAGTAAGGTTATGACCAGTTTCGGCATTCTGAAAACCACAAATGCCCTTGTGTATGGGCACAAACGCTAGAAGTTTTGAATTTGCACATGCCCCAAATCATGCCTTTTATTAAAATGTTAGAATCCACCATCCATATTGGAATAAGATGTCTTATTGAATAAACTATGTGAAATAAATCTTATTGTTTCAGTTTATCCCACCTGTTAAAGTAAATTAGATCAAATCTCAATTCATTCTATGCATGCCCCCCCTAGTTCAACTAACATATTTCACATTTTCGACAGATTTTATTGGTGTTGTTTTCTAATAAAGATGATCATTCTTGTTATTTACCAGGTTTTGTTTTTTCTTCTTGTATTTTTATTATAATTGTCACGGTAATTGTTTAGTACTAGCATAAAACAAACAAAATGGGCCATGAACTCATAAAAATTAAAGGGCGGTTCCTGGAGAATGACACGAATACCGCTTTGAACAGATAAACAAACAAACAAACGAGTAATCAGCGGTGGGTTAACATCAAATCTGCATTATTGTGAGCAACCTTGGAAGGAAGTAGTCCATGACATGTGTTACATAATACCGTTTCCTTCCGAACTGCGAAGTCAACGAGGGAAGGAATTTACCCTGTCCTGAAAGGTATTTTTGGCTCATTTATTATGTAATTACGCCAGTATGGCACGGTGCTATTTTGCGGTAGTTCCCCCGTCACGTTTAATTGTGCCGTGCCATGTCGACGTTAGTTCGGTGCCGGACACACGTAGCAACGGCTTATAGGTCTGTAGTCATCGTTCTGTTTATGTAGCACGGTTTGGGTGCCAATCACAAGGCCTTGCTTTTGTCAGTTTTGGTTATCTGTCCAATGGCAACGCGCCTTTATGTCGCTTTTTATTTGGATTATCATTTCGCTTCATCTACATCACTGCATGCCTTCGACCGAAGAGGATCAAAAATTTTTCTTTGCACATTGGTAATTCGCGCTACTGAATTTAATCTCGGCAGGATTGCTTTGTATTACTACGATTCTCTCATCTCACATCATCGTCTTTGGAAATTTAATACCGTGCAGGTCATTGGATTTAATGTTTCTTTGTATGAGCATTACCCATATTTGTATACGAATTAGCTGTCCTCGCTCGACACATTATCATAGCTGTTTTATATGGGAATGCACGAAACGGACTCTAAACCTAATGCCATACCCTGAGCATTGCAGCAGGTTGAGTTGCAGTATAATCCAATCGGCAAATCTTCCCGGCGGCCGTTTGGGGAGGCATACTAGATTTTACAAGCCCGGTGTCTGTTACAGCCTGCATTAAGACTTACATTGAATAATGTGGAGACCGTCAGGATACACAACAAAATCCAACAATAACAAGGTGGAAGTACCGATTTGGAGTCATGCATGAACCATTCACTTTAAGTAGTGGATCGGCAAACAGAGTGTTTTGAATCAGCACGATAGACTTGTACCAGTAAACAGGAAATATAACAGGATCAACACACTACATTCAGTGCCCCGTTCAGAGCCATTTGCAACCGATACAAGTGCCGAAAGTCCCGATCAATTAACAGGTAATTTTGTTCGAACGAAAATGGCCCGCCTAACAATATCTTGTTTAATTGTTAATACATTGATAATTGCTTTTGGGCCTCCACTGTTAGTGTGAATATGGATTGCGTGGCATTAAGTACTTAAAAATTGAGATGTGCCAGTAGTAGGGCTACTAGCATTACGATCCATCCGTCATCAATTAGGAAGGTTACACAGTGGTTATCATGTGTTTGTAATGTATCAATGCAAATCCAAATTCAGGCATTACAATTACCCAACCAAGGTGTGGTAACGGTTCGGGTTTAATGTCGTGCGTGATCATTATCCTACCGTCAATCTAATATTCCTGGTAATTAGGTACATTAATTGTATCAGATAACAACGATAACGATGTTAGGAATGTTAGTGTGGTATTGGTGACCACATGCTTTGGTTTACCTCCTTTGTCCCTTCCGCAAAAATCGTTACCATGATGTGCCTAATGTCCAATCATTTATTAATTACCAGGTAATTTTTTATCGTAAAGTGGCTAATTTCCAATCTACTACAACCATTTATTTCCATCATATAAAAACCATAGATCATCGCAATTACAAGAAGATGGGGGAGGTACCTGGAAGCAAAAGCTGGAAAATGTTGTAACCGAAAGTTCATGCTGATAGCCTCCTTCTGGTACGGGTTGTTATGGTTTTGTGTGGCACTAATGAACTTGCTATTTCAGTTGGGTACCAGAAGTCGGGCTATTGGCAATATTGTTTCCCGCATTCAACAGTTGGGAGCTTCATTGTGTTCTTTTGTCATTTCATATAAACAAACATAAGAATTTGGGTCTAGTTTGTAGTAAAAGTTTCGGGTCATGGATACTTAATTATCCCCACCTCATCTCGGCATTATCATTGGTTAGCACTGTTGTGAATGTGTTTGTGGGTATTAAATGACCAAATCGATGGTTTAAGTCCTTTGCCCTCGATTAGGTTTGGTCGTTCCTCGTACATTAAAAAAAAAAATGTTTTGGGGGACTTAATTATTGATTTGCCCCTCATGGCTTGTTAGAGGTGTTTTTACAACTATTTACTGCCAGCTTTTGGGTGTAATTTATTCTGAGAAATGCCACCAAATGAGGCACTCCGTCAATATATAAGTGGGAAAATGTCTTTTTATTTTTTGTGCCTTTTATTGAGGCCACAATCCTTTTTGGAAGCAGTTTAAGATGTCGTCGAGTGCAAATTGTGTAACCACGGTAATTCACTACGGATAAATCGCAATCTCATCATAGTGGCGCAGTTCACACTCCAGAGAAAAAGTTTTTATACAATTTGGGCACTCGCCGTGGTGGTAGGTTTGCGGGGGGTCAAACTAAAATCAAAGTTTCATTGATTTGCAAATGTAAAATCCTTTTTTGATTGATTATAGTCGTGCTTGCCGGATTTTTTTAATGGTTGGTTTTTTAATTTTTATTTAAGTTTACCTAAGCTTTTGAGGAAAAAATGGCATTGAAATTCTAAGATGGTTGCCAGTTTTCATTGTCTGTTATTTTGTGCCCATACAATAAGTCTTTTCCACAATTTTGTTTTAAAAAAAGGTTTTTCTTTTTTTAAATTTGTGAAAATTCTTGTAATTGAACACCAAAATGAAGTACCGGGGTAGTTAAGGTTCATTCAACATCAGTCCTTTTCGCAATGTGCCTATAATGTATGGGAGTGTTGTTCAAAAGTTTGCAATGGGTCAAACACCAGCTCCTTTAAATGGGCGGGGGCGATTCGAGTCAGCATTCCGCCTTTTGCCGTTATGAGGGTCCCCGTTGGTTCCATTTATTTATTGTTAAGGCTTTACCCATAGGACTTCATGTTTGGGTAGTCAAAAGTGCAGGCAAACACGTGATTTGGCTTAATTTTAAACCCCTAACGTCCTAAAGGTTAAAGGTCCTGGCCCGTTCGCTAATAGCCTCGTCCCCAGCAGCCCCAGATTTTTAACGGAAGTGTCGCCATTTTGGTATCAAAAGAAATGCTGCATTTTTTCTCATTTACCCCTGTTAAATCTTGGAGCCAAAGGAATGATTTGGTTCGAAAGATAACTGGCGAAAATGTGCCCCCGTTTGGTCGACCAATATTAATTTTAACACAGTAATTCTATGGGCGTTACAAATCACGTTTTTAAGCTCTCGCATCATAATGGATTGAAAATCGGCGCGTAACTTTACAGATGAAGTTTTTGGCGTGGTAGTCAATCTATCAAGATGGGAAAATCCATAATCTATATCTTTAACTTCCCGGGCCACCCCCTATAGTGCCCGCCATCGATTTTTAAGAAGGTTGCGGTATACTGTTAAAATCTATATCTAGGGGCACTTTTCCCGTATGCTTGGGTTGGCAGGGTGACTCCGTGAGTTTGGTGTGCAAAAAAGGGCATTTGGGGATTTTAGGGTATGATGTGTTTTTTTTTCCCTATTCACGGTGGCGATGTGGAATGAAGAGTAGGTTCTTGTATTTTTTGTGTGATTATTTTGCCTTTCCCTAGAATCTGGGATTTCAGAGGGCTCTACTCATATGTCAATATTTGGGTCCCATACTCTTCCCCATCACATCACATCATTTTAGTATGCAACATTATTTCAATTTCCAAATGGAAAAAAAAACTTCATGTATTTTCAATTTAAAAGTGCAAATTAACTTTCAAAGTCCCGGGCTCGGTTCTCTGTGAGGGTGCAGTCAGTCAGTTTTTCCGGTTTACACTAACTTACCTTACACTACTTTCGCTTGTGCTCTTTTGTTTTGTTAACGACCATTTCACCACGAGTGCCTTCTTTCGTAGATTGCAATAGATCCGATTTTATCTTAGGGCAAAAGTAATTTGGGAACATGGGTTTGGTGATTGTATAACTTGGGAATGAAAAAAATGAAATGGAACCCTTATGTTTCCTGATCAAATGATGTCAGGCCAATATGGTTTACGTCTTTTCACGTGCCAGTGATGAAGTCGGTTTTTCATTTTCCGATATAACCAACATCAATAGGAAATAAATGGAGTGCTTTGTTTACAAATTATGGGTTCACGATACAACACATTCCGTATTTACATCAAATTAAGGATGGTTGCAGGTTGCTTATTTACAGTCAGTTTCCATCACTCAGTTTGTTTGACATATCGTACCACAGTTAATGGGGCGCATTGTTTACAGGAAGGGTTAAATTCTAAATACTGCATGATCAAAGTGGGTTTTCCATCCTCCCCCAAATCCTATATTTGTCGTAGCTCTGTACTGCGAGTTCCATCCTTTTGGTTTCGTCAATGTGCCCTAAAAGCGAGGCCACGCAATTATGCCTCTGTTTATTCATTTTTTCAGGAGTGCCATTGCAAACTTTCAATTTGGTGCATATGCTAAAAAGTTTCTTCCTCACTTTGGTGTTGTCAGCTAATCAATTTTGTGCGCATAGCTGTAGTATCGGGGCAACCACTTCACAACAGCGACTTGGGCGGTGCAATTAAAAAACAATTGTGCAGAGGCTTCGCCCGTCTGTTTCACATATATTCGGCTCCGTCTTTTAAATAGATCCAGCAAAGCATGTTCTTTTGCCTTGCAAAATCAAAGTATGGGTGCAATTTAATGTGGTCTAACGAACTTTGGGGGTCTTTTGTAAAAATGAAGGAAATTGTCTTTCGAAATGCGTAGTTATCTCCCTACAAATAGCCGGATATAAATCATTCTTGTCAAGTTTGAAAGAAATGAAAATCCAATATTTATTTAAAGTTTTTTTTTAATACTTGCTTAATCTTCTGTAGGGCCTTGGTTTTTGTCTACAAAACTTCTTGGTTGTAGTTTTATTTCAATTACCATGAGATCATACGTAAAATCACGTTGTTCATATATATTGTTTTTTTCTTGGAAGTTGTTATGTGGACTCATTCATGCGAAATTCCTCATACATTAAATATTTTAAGTTTCTATGGCTACAACACATCACTTCAATGGTGGTTTAATACTGAATGTATTGGCTATTTAAGTGAGCTTATTTCATTTACGATTAATTGGGTTTAAATCGGCAAAGTTTTGATTGTTTTTTCCCCCTTAAAGTGATATTCTTGCTTTTGATTACGGTGCTATGGTTTCTTTTAATTTTATCATTCAATGTATAAGCTCAAATACTAATTCATGTCCACTAATTTTTCAATTTGGCTTGTCATTGTCGGTTACTAGCTAATTCGCGCTGGGTTTCATTTCTGTTTACTGCGTGCGTGTTATGGTGCGTTATTAAGACTAAACTTTTGCTTTTGAGGCGGCACCATTAATGTGTCTTAACACGTGACAAGCCCAATTGAAGGAATAGTGTTAATTATTTTTTTTATGTTGTTCGTAGTCGCTGAGGATCGACTATTCGTCCACCTTTCGATTTCAGACAGATCTATGCGTACTTTGCCTATTGGGAGAGGAACATGTGCAAATGGGAGTGGTTTACTGGGGTAAAATGTTAAACTTAAGGATAATGTTAGGGGAAATTTCATGTATAAGACGCAGTTTCCATCATTTCATAAATTAAGGTTATGGCCCAATTGGCATCTTTAATGCAAAATAAGGAAAGATTTTAAAGAGGTGTGTAATCAGTCACACAGCTACTTTCCGCATTTTGTCCAGTATAAATTTGTCAGTCTTCTTCTGAGAATGGGATACACCTTGAGAAAGAAAGTGGTAGGAGTTAGGTGTACTATAAACTTCAAATATCATGTAAGTCCATACTCATCATTCCTCACATCTTCTCTTAGGAGTATATAGTGCGGCCATCCCCAGCTGTTTGAGCCCCCTGCTTTTGTCTCTTTTCTTTGTTATGTATTTTTACTTTTAGCATGGGCCACACAATTTTTGTACAACCTGGTATCGGTAGTGGCAATGCAAGACCCTATTTACCTCCGCAAGATTGCATAAGTCAATTGCGGGAATTTTTGCCATATGCGACAATGGTCATATTCGTAGGTATTGCGCCTTATTTTGGTTTATTTTCCCATTGAAAGGCGTATAAATAAAAAAAAAACTGATTTTGATGGAAAATCATTTATTGCCCGCAATTGAAATTTCATCAAATCTCAGGAATATGTTAGTGCATAAATACACCACTTTTTCAAAGTTCATGTTTCGGGTTGATATTGTTTTTGTTTTTATTCTTGGTTTTTCATCATAATTGATACGTTCAAACAGCTGTGAATAAAGGAAACCGCTATCATTAGGTCACTCAATGTAATTCTCTCTAATATTAACAACATTATGTAGTTGTGGTCTTGGTCGAAATTCATGCAGTGAAACTCCTAAAAAAAAAAAAAAAACAAAATAAACTAAAATGGGGTCCTGCCTAATATTTCAGACGTGCTCTGTTTGTTTATACGCTTATGTTTTTTTACATAAAACATATGGTACTCAATCGAATCTTTTTGCAAACTCTCATGTACTATTGACTTTGGTCTATTCATGCGTTGCACTCATTCAACATGAGGCTGCTAATTTTCAGGGCACAGCATCCAAATGCTCTGATTGTTTTTCAATTAACAACCAATTCAGTTTGTTTTTTCCTTGATTCATTTGGAACAAGGTGTTGCATGCAGTTGAGTACTATTCATCAGCATAAAAACAGGAGGGGGGGTATTGGCTAGTTCCTAACATTTAATGCCAGGAACTCGTTGGGAGGCTATTGTGGTGTGCGAGTGTGATTTGGTAAAAAAAATAATACATTTTCATTATTGCATTATGTATTATATTATAGCTGAAACTATTAAATAATATTATATTCTTATATATTTTGATTTAGAGCTCAACTTCAAGATATTCTAATTACAGAACTTGATACTGATATTCATTTTATCGTTAACTCTCTCATATGCACTGCCCTTGTGAGGACGCTCACGTACCTCGTGTGAGTCAACGGCTACTACAAATATTTAATCATAATAATATATATTTAGCGATGTGTAAGGCTTCAGCTTTAGCTTATTTTTTGCTTAATGCTAGTAGCCTCGCCTTGTTAATATGCGTAATTCACCCCCATAGCCTTTATTCTTTTGCTTGCTTATTTGTTTGATGTTTTTCTAATGTTAGGTAGGTTCTCCTAACAGGTAGTGGGAAGCCTTCCATTAGGTACGGTTTGCTTTTGTCTTAATTACTGCCGTGCCTCAATTCTTAGGACGCTCCTTATGATTCTGTCTGCGTAAGTCACCAGCGCGATGCCTATGATAAATTTTACGGACGTTCGTTGCTTAAACCTGCTATATTATAATATATAAGGCCGATATAGCTTGCTTGCTTTGGCTGAAGCCTTCGACGTTCTGAAATTTGGAATGCATGATATTTACAGTACAATTTACTATGAATTTTAATGCGCAATAATTTTTGATCCTTGATGGCTACAAATGGCAATTAAAAGTTGTGCCCTGCATGTTCATTCCTGTGGTAAGGAATCCGTTTCCGAATGCGAAGTCAAAGAGGGAACGAATTTACCCTGGTTCAGAAATGTTTTTGGCTCATTTATTATGTAATTACGCCAGTATGGCCGGTGCTAATTTGCGTAGTTCCGGTAATTGTGCCGTGCCATGTCGACGTTAGTTCTGTGCCGGTCACACGAAGCAAAACGGCCTATAGTGTAGTCATCGGTTCTGTTTTATGGTAGCAACCGGGTTTTTGTGGCCAATCACAGCCTGCTTTTTTGTCAGCTTGGTTGTCTGTCCAATGGCAACGCGCATTTATGTCGGCCTTTAATTTGGATTATAAATCCTTTCGCTTCCATCACTGTCAGGCCTTCGCCCGAAAGGATCCAAATTTTCTTTGCCCACCCACCTCTCCCAATATAGTACTGGTTCGGGGATGTTATTTAGTAATCTCGTGGGAGGATTTGTGGTGGTGTGCGAGTGTGATTTGGTAAAATAAAATAAATAAGTTTCATTATTAGCATTATGTATTAATATTAAGCTGAAACAGATTAAATAATATTATATTTCTTTATATATTTTGATTTAGAATCTCAACTTCAGATATTCTAATTACAGAACTGATACTGAATATTTCATTTTACTCAGTTAACTCTCTCAGGCACTTCCCTTGTGATGAGCTCACGTACCTCGTGGTGATCCAAGCGGCTACTAGCAATAGTTAATAATAATAAATAGATATTTTAGCGATTTGTAAGGCTTCATTTTTAGCTTATTTTGCTTAATAAAATTACTGCTTAGTATATCATCGTGGCCTTTGTGATATGCTATTCCACATGCCTTTTATTCTATGCTTGCTTATTTATTTTGGCTAATTTTAGGTAGGTCTTCCCTAAATGTAGTTGGGAATCTCTTCCTTATTACGTTTGCTTTGCTTAATTATTTGCTTGCCTCACTTCTTAGGACGCTCCTTATGATTCGGTCTGCGTAAGCCACCAGCTCCGCGAGGCCTATGATAGATTTTACCTTTTGCTTCTACCTTCTTATATATAATATATTATAGCCGATAAGCTTTGCTGCTTTGCTGACAGCCTTAGACGTTCTGAAATATGGAATGCATGAATATTACGTACATGTACTACGAATTTAATGCGCATAAATTTTTGATCCCTTGATGGCTGACAACATGGCACTTAAAAGTTTGGCTGCATGTTCAATTTCCTGTTTGAGGGTAATCTCTTATTTCTCGAACTACTGACCGAATCGAGTGATGTTACATTAAATGTTAAAAAGTTCGGGGTTTAAGATCGTTTTTACAATTTTTTCTCAAATGTGATACTTTACTTTTGAAGTTCTGGGTCGCCTATGTTAGGGTGTATCTTTCTCTGAGACACCTGTATACGCAGAGCGTTTTAGTGCTACATAATAGAAATGTTGGTAGCTTATATTTTGATACCAATGAAAGAAGAATCTCGTGCTATTAGTCTGTGGCACCAAATCTGTAGGAATTGATTTTTCCAGGAAGAACGAAAATGTCAACATTTGAGAAACTGACCACTGCACGGTTTTGTTTAAGTTATGTTGTTACGTATTTTTTATATTCAATAGAAGGAGAAAGAGGATCATCGACAGCTTGAGGTTCTAACGCCTCGTCCTCCGGTGCTTCCACTGTCCTTTAGAGGGCTCTTAATTTCCTTTAAACACCCATTCCAAATCATTTTTGGTTATCATTTGAAGTCTGTATCTGGTTCTAAATTACACTCAAAATTTGCTTTAATACTTTATATATACATGCAAAGGGTAACAAACGTGTTACTCTTGATGAGAAACATGTATTTAGAGGCACTTATAATAACCTTGTTTTTCAAAAATTTGATAGAAAACATGCGTTTCTATCATCTGTGAAATAAGTAACACTACAACAATATCAAGTGGTAATTTTTGACACAGTTTTGACAAACTGACCTCAACAATTTGGAGTTGTCAACCATTTCCCATCATAACTTTTGAAGATTTTTTTAGGGCCCTAAACACCGCCACCTCGAATTTGATTCAATGCTGCTGGTCGGAAAAGAAGTGAAATATAGTAACGATTACATGGAGCCTTTTGTCAAAGTTACGCCCCTCCCCATTGGAACATGACTAGGGTAAATAACGAATTCTCGAAGGTTAAAGTGTGGAGCAAAAACAGGCTTGGAGAGATTTTTTTTTCACTTTGGCCAAAGCATGAAATTTGAATCTCTAATTTGAGTGTACCTGTATCTGGAATTTGATTGGTCCGATTTTCATGATCCAAAATTGTTATGAAAGGCTATGTCATGTCAAAGTTGGTTTTGATTTCATGGTTAAATAAAGAACATTTAAATTTAGACATCGATATGTAATAATGTCTTGGAACAGCTGTATAAACCCTTCAAAAAGTTATTATTCTTTAGCGTTTATATTCAAAACATTAAACATGTTTTATAATGATGGACCTATGATGCCACATGTTGACATTCAGGACGCCTCTGTTGTTTACTGTCGGGCAAAATATTACAGTTAACCCGGGAATAAGTAGACATTTGTACAGAAGATTTGAGTGATTGAATATGTAGACAGCCTGACAGGAACCCCTGAAATGTGAATCCTATGTGCTGCAAACGTGGTATTAAGGAGGGGCCTACACAAAGATTGTACAGTGGTTAATTTTTTCGACTGATCCAATCATGTTGAAAAGTATACCACGTTATTTGTCAAACCATAAGGATTCACAAAAGGTGTAGTTTGTACTATCTACAGCCTAAGTTTCAGGAGTTAGAGTCTAAAAATGCAAATATCAATAAAAGGGTCAATTTCAGTATTACAGAGGTCAAATTTTAAAGTTGCTCGATTTGGATACAAAATGGTGCAAATTATTGGTGGAGCTCATAAGATTAAAATAAGGAGTAGTTTTGAGTGTATCAGATGCTTAGTTACTAAAGTAGGGGAAACAAGGTCAAGCCCCATTGAATGCAATGGACTTTGACCTTCTGTGCCCCCTACATCAAAATTAAAATTAATTAATCAAAATAAATCATTAATCAAAATTATTTATGACAGACCACATAAATTCTTGTTATTAATTACTTGTAGAACCTTTGTTGATCTAAATCTGTCACAATTATCTGATGGCATTAGCAAACATTCTTAAGAAGAATGTTGGTATTATTTAATTTGAAACAAAAGTTACAGCTACAAAACGAAATTTCCCCTTGCTAAGTATAGGGGCTTTTGTCCGTCATTCTTTTCTTCAGACTTTCTTTCCTTACATCAACAGAGGGCGCCATAAACATCAACAAATGTCACATCATCTGTAGTGCTGTGCATCAGTGAAAAGCTAATTTCTTCTGAGTACCTCAAACACAATGTGCCAAAATTAACCATTATCGGGGCTCATCTTATTGATACTGATGCATTTGATCTGGTTAGCACATGTTCAGATTCAGATTCAGATTCAAGTTTATTCTCCATATACAGATCAATAAATTACACAAAGCAGTAATTACGATGGAGGGACTAAATAGGGAGCAAAGCTCGTAAAATGCAGGCCTAATGCCAAATTGGACACATTGAATTATTTTATAGCTATCAATGCACAAAGTGTACAAACCTTAAACAATGTGGCGATGTACTCCCAGGCTGACATGGACACTCTGAATGTCTACCAAGACATTTTGCTCCTCCTATACAGTGAGTTGCACAGATAACTAGTTAGGTACAAACAAAAGCCATCGGGTATTAGAAGTGTTTCCACTTGTACAGTATCATTAAAAGCAATTATCTTATTGCATGTTATTTGTCAATCAATAAATCAATCATCAATAACAATAAAATTATAATAATATACAAACAGTTGCAAAGTAATTGTTGTAAAAAGAAGTGATAATATAGATGATCAAGTTACCAGTTATACATAATAATACAACAATGATACTAACGGAAATAATGGTAATAATCATTCAACTTTTAATTAATGTAATCAAATCAATATGATCACTTCTAAACGCAGAGTTTGAGGGTGTAATGACATAAGACATAACAGAGACATAACAAAGGACAAAGGACAGTTACGGGTCAAGACAAGAATGGACCATGACTGAGCCAGATACAAAACGAGACAGGAGATAGACGGTAATCCGACGACATAAAATTAACGCGTATAGTAACCAAAATGGATGGATTACCTTAAAGTGCCCAAGCTAAAAAAAACTTCCGTTAGTGCCCAAGGGACCCAACCCAGATAACCACTTTACCGTGGGAGTTTGATCATGACACTAATACAAGTAAATAGGGGTCACGTAAGAACCACATACCCACAATAAAAATGAAAATCCGAACTTTGACCTATGGCCAATTGAAATGGTCACTCTCCGAAAAAGAGTGGTTCGCATAGTTCCATCCACAGCAACTCCAATATAAGGTTTTGAACCAAAATAATTCATATCTACTCTAGAATAACCAATTAAAATAATCATTGCAAAATATAGTCAAATTTATACCATCTTGTATTTTTCTCAGAAACTTCAAAATCACCTTAGTTTTCCCATAGACTTACACAGTTAAGAGCACGGTAATGAAAATTAAATTGATGCTATCAGCATATAAGAGGTTATTGATTAAGTATTATTAATTATTACTACTTGCCTCCTAAGGTAATATCTAAGCAAATCCCAAGATTTCATTACTTTAATTTTTTAATAGTAAAATATCTTCCGTTAGTGCACCAGGGGGGGGGTCCTATGGACCCACCTAATTATCTAATGAAGCCGTTGCGGCTTTAATTTTTTTGTATCAGGAGAAGTGTATTCATAATCAGACAATTAGCACAAACTCCTTGAAAAATTTGATTGCATACCGGAAATCAGCAAAAAAATTCAATGTTGGGTACTATGGAGCCCACCTCCTTGGGCCTTAGTAGTAATCATAATCACGTGCAATAAAAGGCTAAAGGATATTTTGGTTCAACTTTGCTTTAAATGAAGCCTATGGAAGATGACGTTTTGATAGGAGTAGTAGTATTCCAAAGTAATGGGCCTTGTGATACATACGTGTTAGTGGCAGCCCGATTTTATTATAGGTTTAATGAATTGAGATGGTAACATTCCTTGTTTCATATCGGATGGGCGTATTAAAAATGTTTCCTAAATGAGCTGTTTTAGTAAAATGTTGATGTGAGCCGATACATGACGATTTTAAGCTGTAATTTACAGATTCATATATTTTTATGGTCTTTAAAGTAAGATATGGGGTGTGAATGTGTGTCAGCCAAGGGAGTTGTTAAATGACCTGGCTAGAGTTGTTTAGATCAGGCAATAATATGGTGAGTTCCAGGATCATGAGATGATTTTAAAAATTAGTAGTTTCAACGTGTTGCGGTCTTGCCTATTTCGCTGCCGTGGCCCTGTCACGTAGGGCCGCGAAAATTTCAAAACAAATATAATTCATACGTACAAAGGACTTCAGATTTTTTTTAAAATCTGGACTGCAATTCCTGAAATCGAAAAGTTTCATTGAGGGTCATCCATCTACCTATGTTTAATGCATGCAACTGGTACCATGTCCTTGCTGCAGATTATATTAAACAATACTGCTTTTGGAATAATACTCAGCTATTTTTTTTCGGCACTTTTACCTACAGTTAATTCATATCCCTACCGTCCATACATGCCCTATTTGCCACTTTTCAACAATTTCAAAATCACGGATTTGATTGCGGAAATTATCTAGGCGCCTACAGGCCGGATAAAATAGGGCAAAACTCTACACTCGGATCAAAGACGCCTTCCGTATGGCTCCATAAGCTCCTCGGTAACTCCCTGTCGTGCTTGGCTATACGTCTCCCTATGTCTTCTGAGTGTATAGGTTTTAGCCCTATTTTGCGGCCTGCGTTGCCCCGATAGTTAGATCTAGTGGCGATTTCCGGCTAAGACCAGGAAGGGATGCCCTGGGACTTAGTCATTTTTCATCCAAGAGTTTTGCCTGTTAAATCTAGGGCATTTCCCCGCTGAACAAGGAACCGGTAATTTTTCGGTCTTTGCGTACTTCACTGCCATGGCCTTGCCACTTGTTCCCGGCTGCCGTGGACCGACTACGCGAGTACCTCTGCCACTTTAAGTTCCGCTGCCGTGGCCCGACCACGTGAAACAGCTAAGTCCTCCCTCATAGATATGAGTTATTATAGTCGCAGGCAACGTTCGATCCAAATAGCGCCTTCATTTATATCGCATCATAATTTAGCCATAACCACACGTTTGGGGGCTGCAACAGAAACCGGCAAGGCGCGATCGGTAGTCGCCACTTTAGTCGGGGCAGTGATTTAACCCAGTAGCTTGATGAAAAATTTTCGGCCTTCTGCCGGCTCCGCAAATCCTACATAGGATAGGGAGTTTTGAAGGCCTTGCATGAGAGAGTGCCGTGCCTACCCGGTTTCTGATCGCTGCCACAACACCGGTCGGTTGTGGTTAAAAGTTGCCCGCGACAATCTATTAGAGATACTTAGCTGTTTCAGTTAACCCCCCTGGTAAACCGTGTTACAAAAATAGCTAGGCTTGGTAGACGGAGGATTTAACAAACAAGATAAAGAATGGAAACCGCTGCGGTGGACCGGACGCATACAGCGTTGTGAAAAGCCTGGCCAGGTGCAATAAAATGTTTGTGGATGCCTTCAACAAAAGACATAAAGAAAAGAAATGATCCTCGTCGAATGGCGGAGAAAGGTATCATCATTGCATATATTCAGACAAAGGAGACGTCAGATTTATTCAAACTAACGAGGATATCAAACTCATGATACAGGGCATGGAGATCTATTATAGGGTAATGGAGCAGCGACTGAGAGAAAGTGTTAATTAATCAAAAATCGTCAATCAATTTATTTGAACTTCGACATCACAGCAGTACCTAACAAGAAAGCAAGCCTTGAAGAAAATAATAGAAAATAGGATATATTGACAAGATAGCTCAATCAGGTAAACGCTCGAACTCCAGTGTAAATGCCTCATTTTCATGTCCTATAGCGTGCGTTCGAGTCCCTGTTGGATTCCGCTGTCTTGTATTTCCCTGTGACAAAAACTAGCCGCATTATTTGTCCCGATTTCCCCAGGCGATATTTGGGAAGCTGGTCCCGTCTCGATGTTTATCGTCGATTATATGTTTGCTGATAAGGGATAGCGCTGATTCCAATCTGCTGCATCCCTTGAAATGAATGATGCTAATGGTTTATGGTATGGTTGGGCCACAGTGATCAGCTGCCATTTTGTGAAAGCGCTTAGAGGCCAATAGATAAGGCGCTTATAAATCTCTGCTATTATTATTATTATTAATTTACCTGTTAAAATAAGCAATACATCCTGCATGTAGTAAATAAAAGAAACTGACAATGTTAAGAACGCTGTTCTGCCATCGCTAAACGCGGAGCGTGAAATTGCGTGGGGCTCTTCTTCGTTGTACAATTTTACAACAAATATATATATCACAAGATGTATGTACATTATAGGACAACACAAACAGGCTACACAAATCAATCGCGTCAACTAGGAAAGAAAGGGTGTAGGAATGCAGACGAGATAATGGAAGGAAAGAAGAGGTGAACCCTCACGGGAGAAACAACAAAACTGGAACTTACAATGAGGAAACGTTTGAGGGCAGAATTATAAAAGAAATGCGGTGGAAGGAAATAAGGGGAGGACGAGGGCCTAGGCAGGGATTCAGAACTGGAAAAAAGGACTTACACAAAAAATCAAGAAAACAAGTAAGGTTAGAACATCACACTGTAGTTTTAAGTAATAATGATGTTCCTCCTTCTTCTCGATATGAATGAAAAAGTGATGGAAAGATTAGAGTCCGTAGAAAGAATCCAGGGCAAGGGTCCTTTGGATCTAAGAGTGTTGCTGGCAATGACAGAATTCGTTAGCGTGATGAAGAATACATCCCTATATCTGTGTTATAATTATGATAAAATTACCCCCTCTAGGGAGTCTAAAAATAAGTCATCATGATCAGCCCAGAAATTGAAATTGGACAGAAATGAAGATTTTTGAGATAGTCATGCAGTCACACTAGAAAATACTGTGTGAAAAATTAAGAATAGAGTTTCAGTAGAAAGCATAAGAGAAATTAACAGGAAGGCCGTGACTTAATGGTCTGGTTTACGTGAAGAGGAAAAATGAGAACTATGTTGGAAGAGGACACTAGAGATGGTACCACCTGCCAGCAACGAAGGAGATGGAAGCTCAAACAGCAATGGATGGAGTGTGCGAATAGTGACATACAGGCCTTAACAGGCACATAACTAACTGCGAAGGATGTTGTTTTTCACATCGACCTCACCATGTAGGAACTGCTAGAAGGTGTCCTACAATACAATATCTCTCGAAAATCAAACACCCACAGTCTAATGGAAAGCAGTTTAAATGTTTTATATTTTTTTTAATTTGATTTTTTTCCGTAAGACAGTCTACATAACTACAAAACACAATCACCAATAAAGCGTACACACACATTTGCCTTTAGATGTAAATATAAATACCCCTTTTCCCCCGAATAAGTCAAAATTGGTGTGAATATAATTGATTTGCTTTAACCTTGTCACAGCGATAACCGGCGTATCCCATAAGGACATGACTTGGTAAGGTCCGATCGCATGTATACCAGCAGTAAACAGGGGAGAATGCCCACTGGTTGCTGACGTACAAAGGAATCTAGGCTAAAAATGAAAATGTGGATAAAAGTGGATTAGAATACCAAAAGCTGTCACGGTGGCGTCCTTCATAATTATGATAATGGCATTACATAAAACTCGTACCTTTAGTCATTATAATTATCAACTTAAGGTTTCAACATATTGTGGACGATGATTAATTCTCGTCTACCAAAAGGGTTGGTTACCAGTCCGTCTACATGTATTATCTTTTTTTTCCTCACCGAATGATGTTTCTTGGCATTGTTTAAATTTCATCATTGTGTGTGATATTCACTCACCGAATAAAGATAAATTAGTTAAAGAGACTAATTGGCAATTTGTTTGTATCTTTTCTCTTTTCACATCAACATTTCCTTCCTGCATGAGAACAGACTAAAGTCACTTTCAAACTTCAATTTTCAAGACGGTGATAAGAGTGGATGTTTAAATAATTACAGGCCCATTTGGTGCACTTCTGTTATTACAAAATATGAGTGGTTTTTTTCATAATCAATAGCCAATTATTTAACGGCCAATTGTCTCCTAAACTCATGGCAGTCTGGCTTTAGAAAACATCATTCTACAACAACAACTCTTCTTGACGTTTCTGATCATATTTTAAATAACATGATTCTACTCGTTGATATTAAACCGATGTTAATGCCGATATTGAAAGAGGTGACAACTACTTGGGTGTTGCTTTTGACCCACTTTCATCTTGGTGTTAGCATTTTGACTATCTGTTATTTCAAAGCGCAACTGGTGTTATACGTAGAATTAAGTTCTATCTTCCTTCAAACACCCTCACTATTTATGTTAGCCCATGCTTTAGTTTTTTCCCATTTTACCTACTTACTGCAGTCCGTCTGGTTCAAAACTACAAAACTGCGTATTCCAACTCCTTCAAAATCGCAAAACA
>JAMKCH010005197.1:0-144176 GCA_023653785.1 Ophioderma brevispina | reverse complement strand
TCCAAAATGCAAGACTTAGTAGGACACTTGCTAATGAGATCAAACAGCTCATCCTGTGAAATTTTGTCAAGGTGATTATGAACTGGTAATAAATAACCATCATTGTTTACAATGCATGGGTGACCGGCACCAAGCACATCAATATTGTGACGAATATTTTAACTTTCTGATCAAAGTAGTTTACTTAACTGATTAGCAAGTACAATTAGTGAATCACAATCTGGCAAGATACAACTGATTCGTGTTGAGTAAGTGGTTTTAGCGTTTGGTACATGTCCTTAACTACTACTAGTTATTCAGATGATCATTATAATAGTCTGTTTTGGCCTCAAGTGATATCAACGCATTCCTCGAGAATCATATCATGTTCAACAGGTCCACTCTGCGCCTGTTGCCCCAGCGTCTTTCACATCTGGCGACTAAAGCGTCGAGCATCACGAACATCAATCCATAATACACTCTGGCTTATGACGGGGAGAGCGTGTCCTTGTCAAGACCGAAGCATGACAATCCAATACTGCACGACAGAACTTGACTGAACCCAATCACAAGATCATTGGCACATTGGCTAATCAGCATGTCTAATGCGCCCATCGGAGAAGGTCCTTTGGGCAAAGACTGATGAATTATTTCACGCAGTTTTCCTAGTTGTGTAAGTTTGGCCTCCTATTCTCTCCCCTCGCTCTCTCTTGTTTTGCCCTCCCTCCCTTTCATCTCTCTTGTTCATCTCTCGTTTACTTCATTGCTTACAACTTGCCTCTGTATCACACATTCATTCAACCACATATATTTTCATTCACATCTCCCTGATATAATTTTCTCTCTTCCTATGGCCAAAACTATTAAATTATTTTATCTTTACTGGAAATATCAATATATGGAAATCTTTAATTTTCAAATAATTTTATTTCACTTGTCCTTTCATTCATTTCTGTACATCCTGTAATTTGCAGTCAAGGGCACTCATTGTCAAAGGATATTGAATGGACAAATTCAGAGTGTAATGATTACTTGTATTTTATCAAAATGTCAGCAAGATGTAATTATTCAGACACCCAGGTAGGGAAATGTTTTTGAGTGCTGTGAGCCCCTTCTTAGTGATGAATACCCGTGATGGATTCAGAAGAATTTGGTTAATTGTGTGTTAGATCGTTATACAGAGGAGAACTGATTGTTATCTTAGGTGTGCTCCTCAGGAAATGTTGTTTCTTGCTGTCCCTATGAAGCATACTAATTCAAATTATCAAATGAAATTGTACTAATTTATGAACCTACGGTGTTTTCACGAAAGATACCTAAATTGTAACCTTTGTGTCAAAATTTCAGGCTGATTAAAACAGCTTTTAAACACTTTCTTGATTATTTTGTTCATGTTTAAAAAAATCCCTCTTTTGGAAGGATTTTTGCGGAACTCTCTGCAATCGTACAGGGGAAACATCCTATCAAAACTTAATGTGTCATATATAGCTCACTCTCTACATTGAGCGGCGCGGTGTGACATTTAATCAACCTTAAATCAACTTGAACAACTTGTTATTCAATTTTTATTTCAATAAAGGGAATATGGGTTGGTCTGTCAACACTATGCAGGTGTAATAAAAGTCAACGCTTACTATGCGAACACTGGGCTTTAGACCACAGACAATGCCTACTACTCATTTTAATTGGATGTTCTACAAGTATAATGGTCCCCATTTAATTTCAAGTCAGGTTTTAAGGTTGACTTTGGTGAAAGAATAAAATCATCAAATTTTCTCTTTTGATGTCACTGCATTTTTGTAAATGCTTTGAAAAGTCCAAAATTTTCTAATCAAATTTTTGTTAATTTGGATTTTTGAGGTCAAATTTAGTTCACACTACAGCAGTGTCAAAGTATCTGCCTTGAAAGTAAAAATTTTCTTTAAAAATATGTAAAAATGGGACTATTTCCACAATCATTGAAGCATTTTCATAACAAAATTTAATAAACCAAAAGTATTACTATAATGTAGAAAAGGCTTAAACTAGGTGAAATGTACCTAAAGCAATAACAGCACACTTTTTGAAGAGAGCCCCCAATTTTCAAAATTTGAGATTTTTGCATAGTTGTGTTGGTAATTGTCTAGTAAACTATACCTGCGAGTGGTAATGCTAAAAAATGCGTATTTGTCATAAAAGAAGAGATTTTGTAATTAGAAGCTGGATCGCTGATTGTAACTTAATGGCGGAGCTAGAGATGCCAAATTTATGTCCGAAATGATGAAATTGTGCCACTATCAGTGATTTATCCGAATGAGTCAAAATACCTGAAATTTGCAGGAATAGCTTAAAAGTGAAAGGTAAGTCTGTAGAAATCTCGTAAGTTACTTCTTTCAACCGAAAAATTGACAGAAAAGGAAGAAAACGGCAGTGTTCAAAGATACGAATCTCCATTCAATTACGTGTTGTAGTAAGTGTCCGAACGGACACTAATGACTAAAATGTCTGATTTTGTCCTTATTAGGTTGCTTCTGGTCCTATCATTTGCAGGGTATGTTAGGACACCTATACTTGTTACATACAAGCCAAAATCTTTTTTTGATTTAGCAAATCACTGATAGTGCCTTTAATTTGACTTGCCTGAACCGAAGGAACAACTAATGGAAGAGTGTAGACACGTACATGGTGCAATTTCACGGCTATTTCATATTGGAAGGACGTTTCCAGCAGCCGCTGAATTATTATCAGAGATTTCCGATATTAATTATTCTAATTACAAAATTCCTTCTTTTGCAATGCATAGATAATGTTGAGCTCTACCATCACAGGTATTGTTTACTAGTCAATTACCAATGCAACTGCAAAAATCTCAAAATATCCGGAAAATTAGGGGCGCTCTTCCAAAAATGTGCTGTTATTGCTTTAACAAACAACTCAAAATACATTTTGTTTTTAGGTCAATCATATCTATAGCTAGGCCTACAATAAGCAGGCATCAAAAAATTGAGGGCGCCTTTCTAAAATAAATGTTAATTTCTGACCAAAATTCAATTAAATATCCTATACAATATTATTGACAATATAATCATGACAAACCATGTAGCAACATACTGTTGTACCCTTTTATGTTTAAAAACAAACATGCTGAAGATCAATTAGGTGTTTGAAAAGTGCCTCTGTTAATCCTGTGGTCATTTTATTTAGGTAGATTTTTTTTTTTTTTTTTTTTTAAGTTACTTCTTTCAACCGAAAAATTGACAGAAAAGGAAGAAAACGGCAGTGTTCAAAGATACGAATCTCCATTCAATTACGTGTTGTAGTAAGTGTCCGAACGGACACTAATGACTAAAATGTCTGATTTTGTCCTTATTAGGTTGCTTCTGGTCCTATCATTTGCAGGGTATGTTAGGACACCTATACTTGTTACATACAAGCCAAAATCTGATTTTTTATGATTTTTTCGATTTTTTGATTTAGCAAATCACTGATAGTGCCTTTAATTTGACTTGCCTGAACCGAAGGAACAACTAATATCAATCATATCTATAGCTAGGCCTACAATAAGCAGGCATCAGAAAATTGAGGGCGCCTTTCTAAAATAAATGTTAATTTCTGACCAAAATTCAATTAAATATCCTATACAATATTATTGACAATATAATCATGACAAACCATGTAGCAACATACTGTTGTACCCTTTTATGTTTAAAAACAAACATGCTGAAGATCAATTAGGTGTTTGAAAAGTGCCTCTGTTAATCCTGTGGTCATTTTATTTAGGTAGACAACTTGTTGCAAGCATCAATACATAAAAGGAAAGCTTCACCACATGCAAAGTGTTAATATAGCCAATCAGCTCCTGCAAGATTTGTTTTTGCATATAATACACCACTTCCCCTCAGTGTGAAGCCTTTCGGCAAAATATCAAAGATGATTAGGGATGCCAGTGGGGTGGGGTATAGGTTAACAATGGATATGTAAAACGACCACCTTTAACACACGAGTTTGTGTTCCTTTGTGCAAAGCACCGCAGGGTAAAAACATGCACATCCAAAATGGTGACCACAAAATGCTAAATGTAATGGCCAAATGTCATCATAACTGTTATTGTGAAAAACTATCAACAAGGGTGGTGATAGAAAGTGCACGTAACTATTAGTCAATGTTTCTTAAACCCTTGGGTATATTTGTCCCATGTTTTCTGTATGGTATTTAAGCACTTCACCTTTCAATGTAATCATTCCTTTTCTGAAATGTTTATAACATATTGTGTTGCACTTTGCTGAAAATACTGTAGTATTGCTTCCATTGCAAATCAGTAGTTTAGTGCTTATTTTCAAGTATTTATTTTATAAGCTAATCATGTACATTAGAGAGAATTTGCCTCCTGACATTAACCAAACCTATTGTTATAGGGTTTTATGGATCATATGGATTATTGGATCATCACTCATATTTTGTTTCCCTATAGGCCCGTACGCAAGGGGGGGGGGTGCGGGGGTGCACCCTCCTAAATTCCACAAAGGTTCAAAAGGTCTACTTTTTGCTGATTTTTTTGATAAAAAAGTTAAAAATTTAGAAAAAAAAATTAACAAGAAAGTCCACTTTTTGGTGATAAAATTTTCAAAAGTCTCAAAAAGGACCCATTTTATGAGGATTAGGTCCACTTTTACCAAAAAGTCTACTTTTTTCCAAAAAAGGTCCACTTTTTCTAAGTCCTGCACCCCCCCCCCAAATAAATCCTGCGTATGGCCCTGGTTACCCATATCCCTTCTGTTCAAGTTAGCTTCCACCAGGCGCATAGCCAGCCCAGTGGTTCCGAGGGGGCAATTTCCCGGTAGGTGCATCAAATTTTCCCGAACACAAGCAAAGATTTCCCGGTTGCAGGGCAAAGAATCCGAAAAAGGGCTGATTTAACATAAATATCAGTGTTTTATTTCCCGATTTCCCCTCAAAATATTTTCAGAGGGGGCACTCTGCCCCCCTCTGCCCCCACCTGGCTACGCCACTGGCTTCCACACTATGCTTTCTACATCATAACATTAAATCCATTTCACTTGAAACTTTGAAATTTAACATTTTTGCATGACAATCATGCACATACAAAAAAAAAATACATTTTAAAATCTCACATCATAATTTTCTGTCAAAAAGCACATTACCAACATATATCCTAATTCCAAAATTTAAATTGAATCTGATATATTATTCTCTCGTGTGTATTACGCATTTGACAGCCCAAATGCAGATTACTGGTTAATTATTTTTTGTGGTCACATGACCCTATTTAGGTTTTTTGGCAAATTTCCCAAAATTGGGGGATTGTGGGATTGACTCAAAACCACCTCTGCATTTGACCCAAGAAGATACGCACACAATCATTCCAAGAAATAGTGGGCCTGAAGTTTTTCTCATATCTTGCTCATGACCGGCAGTAGGCATGGTCAGTGTGTACTCACAAGTAATGATTTCTCAGAAGATTTGTATCCACATATTCTAGTTTCAGATATTGGAGATAATGCGTTTCAGGAATCTAAATTTTGAGTTTTTCAAAAGTGTGAAAGGTGGTACAGAATGGGCATTCAGATAGGGGACAAACCTAGCTAAAAATGTCATTTTGGTAAGCCCTATAGAGTCTGTGTCTAAAGTAATATGTCACCAAATGGGTACATTTTTATTCATGACCTTCAAATCAAACATCCTTTAGCCCTAAGATTCACAGCGTAAAGAGGAAAAATAGTGTCTTTCTTTCTGATACCCAACTTCTGACACTTCGGTAAATCTTGGGAATTCTGGGAACGAGGCTATTAGTGATCGGGCCATGGCATTTTAAACTTGAATGTTACAAATGTTTCTTATTTTTTTTGAGTGGTGCCCAGTGGATATGGACCCATCTTGATGCACTATTGAAATAAATGATATGTAGACACACTTTTGAAATTCCTCATTTAATTTGAAAATGAGATAAACAAAAATATTCAACGCGACACACTTTTTGACGACGAAGTTTGAGTATTTATGCCACTACCTACATCCTGTGTAAATTTGACGAATTTCATCGCTGGCAAAATTTTTGATTTTTCATAACTCTAGTTTTACACGTCTTCCCTATAGAAATAGGCCATATGAGATTGCGCTATAACATCAAATATGACCTTGTAGCCTATTTGGCAAGATTCCCGAAATTGTGAGGTGGCTAAAGAGTTGCTGATGGGGGTGATAGATCGTGTGGGGGTGGAAGTTTGTAATGAAGGTTAAGGGGGGGGAATTAGCACAGATGATTGATATAGTAGGAGGTGGGGTGTGGGGGTTTGAGGAAAAGATTAACAAGAGGGGGAGGGAGGACGGAGAGGGGTCATTGGCTCCGTGTTGGGAGAGGGTAGAAAGGGGGAATTTTTAGGATTAGATGAAGAGCGGAGGGGGGGGGGGGTAAAAGAAAATAGAAAGTGGGTTCACAAATTGTAGGGCGGGGATTTGTAAGGAGTGAGGGGGGTTGGGGCGAAGAGGGGTGGTGGGTTAAGTTACCGAGAAAGGGAGAGAGAGTGGCGGGGGCGTGAGGGAGAGATGGTGGGAGTCGAAATAGAATCTTTTGATGGCGCGGTATGCGAATTCGAGCGATTGGAGATGTGTAGTGGATGGAGGGTCATGAGAAAATCAAGCGACGCGCGAGGTTGGAGGAGCTCTTGTGTTTTTTCTTCTTTTTCTTCGTTTTCTAGTCTGTGCATGTCCCTACTTATATCGTTGTCAAACTTTGTGTCGCCATTGCTAAATTGCTCTAAATAAAAGAGACAATTTGCATTGGGTCAAACAGCTGTGTAGAACGGGGGCTATGGCTAGATTCTAGAATGCTGAAATGTAAAATCCAGAAAAAAGAACTTCAGACTTTTGGGCCCAGTTAGAATGTGAGCCTTAGGTCTTTCAAGTATGAGCATTTAAAATCTGACTCAGAGACTTCGAATATTTCTAATAATTAAAAATAGTCACTAGAACTAAAGATATTCACCTAAAATGCACATTCCGAAATGAATGAATCGTATTCTTTTCGCTTGTAGATCCTTTATGTGTAGTATTACGTCCCATAGTATACTGTGTATTACAAAATTCCGATCCTGAATTGTTATACCAAAGTTGTGTTTCTATATGAAGGATTCGATTTAAGCTTAGCATTTCACACAGTGATTGTCATATGGACAAGCATATGTTCATGCAAAAACACGATTTTTTTGGAAATTAGGGCGCCCTCCTCGGAAATCTCTGAGTCGGCCTTTAATAACCATTGAAAATTCACAGAAAATTAAAGAGTCCAAGGACATTTCCAGAATGAAATTTTTTTTTCAAACCCATTTTTTTTCAATTTTGAAGACTGCCAATGTATTATATCACACCAGGTGAATAAACGAATACGTCGTCGTTTCTGTAATATAACCACTTTCAAATAGGCACCAGTTTATTTTTATTTTACATTGAGAAAAATATAAAATAAAATGACCACAAATATATCAGTTATGTCATTGTGTTAACTCCGAAGACCCAGAGTCTCTAGTCCTTCTTTTACATCTCCTTAGAGCACAAAAATCGGAAGTTCTTTGAGGCTTTTTCTCCTCCCCCTAGTTGTAGAGCTCGAATCAATTATGCAACGTTAGCTTGAGTGATGCCCACATCCTCGCCACCCCAATTATGTCGCTAATGCAAGTTACCATCTGCAGTCTATCAGGCATCCGGCTTCATGCATTTTTTATTTAGGTTTGCCCGTTCCTAGTATCCTAGGGTTTTTTATCGTGTGAATTTAGGTCGTGTTACGACGGTAACATAGAGAGGCAATACTGTTTGATATGGATGTACATTTTTCATGTATTTCTGTGTGTTGGATTTCCAGCGTTTTACAACTTGACAACTGACGCTTTATGCAAGATATGACTTCAGAAGGATCTTCTCTAAAGTGACCATTTGTGCGGTTCCGATCAGTGGACTGTTTGGCGGATTGAAAACTAAAGACAGGAAGTTATTGGACAATTTTAATGTATGATTGCAAATTTCAGGGAAGTGATGAAAGTCAAAACTAGGATTATGAAATTTACCTGATTTGTGGAGGGTCTTATGTATGTTTTTATAAGACACTACCTCAGACAATTAGTTAGGTCTTGTCCACCTCAACTATTATTTCCCTGTTCTCATTCACACATTGGCGTATCTCAAGGTCAAATTTATTCAATTTATATGGAAGAGCTTAAGCTATTAAAAGGGAGGCGGGAGTCCTTCTACATTATATAAAATTGTGTAATTCTGAAGTATTTCAATAGGTTTCAGATCCCAATCAAAATCTAGAATGGGCATTAAAGACTCTATCAGTGATTTAATCGAAAGAGTCAAATAATTTGAAATACGATTCTCCATTCATTCATGTTTAGTAAGTGCCGTATGACGTATGACTCAATTTCAGATTTTGTCCATATTGGTTGCTCTGGTCGTAAATTTGCAGGTATTTACAATACTTTGTACTTGTTACATAATGCAAAATCTGTTTTTTTGATTTTTTCTGATTCGCAAACACGATAGTGCCTTTAAACATGAGGAAGAACACCGTAATCACATACCGAACAATTATACATAACTCATAAGCACCCATCCGAGAAAAATCTCGGAGTGTCGCCTGTATGGGGACGCAAAACCCGCACCTCTCGCTTTCTTGCGATGCTCTACTACTGAGCTAACAGACATGGGATCTGTATTCAGGTCAAATTCTTTTGGTATGACCCTTCATGTAAACAGACAAGGTTGGCTGTTTTAAAGACTTTCATTATGGAATTTAGATTTTGGAATAAGCTTGTGTAAATTCATCAAGGGAAGTCTTTCCACTGGACTAATTTCTCTAGTTTTTTTTAATTTTGGAGGGGGGGTCAGTTGTGATTGTTTAATTACCTACTCATAATTGGGCCAAATTTGATATTTTAGTTTTATAGGTCTAAGACATTAGAGAACACTTCCAACTTGTACCTAGAACTAGGGCCGCTATTCAGGTAAAAGTACACTGAGCTGCAACACGCTCGTGGTTGAACCTTCCCTGGTCATTATTGAAAGGGATATTAGGGAGGTCGCCATACTACCACTGTTGTTACATTGTCAGGGTTGTCATTTCCACCTGAGGTTCCCTGAGTTTGTACAGGGGTCAAGTGGTCAATTGATATATAGTGCTAAACTCACCATGTGTTCCTGTAGTCATAGGATTAGCTAGGATTCAGGAAGTTAGTTTTGCCCTATCGGAATTGGTTTTAGGATTTATTAGGCGAAAGGTCAAAGGTCATTTTTTTTTCCTACAGGGCCAAACATGTAAAATTGCAGCAAATTGAATGACATGTCTCAAATTGATCAAACCGATTCATATTGAAGAATAGTTTACCCTATCTAAGATCTCTCAAACCTCATTTCCACTCAAATGGAATTCCCGCCCATGAAACTCTATTGAGCCATGCCAAATTAGGGTGTTACCTTGGTAAGAATACTCCTGTAGCTTGACATTTTTTTAGTTAATATTTCCATGCATCCTCGTTGATCTGGACTGGAATTTTAAGTTCCTAATAAGTTAAACCCCAACCTCAAAACACTACTTAAAGGTTTTATCTGTAAATGTTTCTTGCTCCAATAGATGCGGGATTTCACATATGAATTCCTTCATCAAATATTAAAATATCATATAGATAATTGATGCAAGTTTTAACATTATTGTTGGAAGTATACAGTTTCCTTGAAAGATGATTTGATGCTATAATTACATCTGATTTTGCATCAGTTAAAAATGAGGGTTATGATTTTAGTATAACGACAGAAAAACACCAGTGGTTTTGGCTTGCCATATAGCTTCAAATAGATTTATTTGACTGAAATTGACACTATTTTCCCAAATATCTTGAAAGGACGCACCACCATGTGACCCCATTTGGACTTTTTTACTCCTGGTTACCTAGTAATAACGTGAGCTATATTACATTAGCTTTAGAGCAGTTTAAACATTTGACCCCCATAGTAACCTTACCCCTCCCCCTCCGCAACTATCATATTTGCAAAAGTTATATTTCTCTGATTTTTCCTGTGTTCAGATATCGGTACCTTGTTCAGTTTGATTAACCTCCTGGCTGTCGGTCTAATCTAGTAATATACCGTTTGGCTGACCCTTTTTTCTCATCATTTAGCTTGTAAGTGTACTGATGGATCAGTTCATACTTGGTATGCTTATAACAATTGAGACAAAGGGTCTTATGTGGAGGGGCGGATCCAAGATTTGAAAACGTCAGAAATTATCCCGGGGGCTGAAGGCTGTAACTTGTCCAAAATGGGCTGATTTTTGCAAAATTTGCATATACCGGGAGGCGCACGCCACCTCCGCCCCCTCCCTGATCCGCACCTGAGGGGGTAACAGATGAAGGAGATCAGTCTTCAGGGTTACTATATCGGGTCTTGTATTGCTCTAGGGGGTAAACCAAATCGTTTGTTTGACACTTTCAACTTTATGTACTTGTAAGTGCACAAGTTCAATACTTGACTACTCTTCCTGTTACATCTGTCATATGGAGAATCACTGGAAAGTGCCACTGATACATGAGCAGGCTAAATTATCGGCGAGAGTCCGATGTCACTCTCGCAAGAATCCTCCAAACAAAGCCATGAAATCTAGTTAAATTCTTGGGAAGTTTCCCGGAACTGAAGAGAGGGGAATCCAACGCTCGCCACTCACCTCTATAAAATTCAAATAAACTCTCGTAGCTCTCCACGAGATTCTACCCCCTGCATGAGACTAATATCCCCACTCAATCCCATACTTAATTCTTAAATTCTTCAATACTAAACTACATCTGAATATTTTCTAATCTGAATACTCATAATACATACTAAACTTATGCCAATGCAAACTGAGGAGAGAGGGGGAGAAACTTCTCCGTTCATAAAACAAGCCTCTCTGCTTACATGAATATTAAAACCGACCCGGAATGTCATCGTTCTCGGATGCAAGAGGGTTTTTGACCTATATTGACCTGATGTGAGTTTTAAAAATTAGAACGCCTTACACCTACACCTGAACAAGAAGTCTAAATTTGAACTTTCCATTCCAAATTTCGTTTAGTCTAGCATTTTTGAATCTGCATGGAATAACTGTAAATTAACATAACTATCTTAAATCCTTGGGAGAAAGCCATTCAGAAGACTCCTAATTCGCTACGTGATTGTTAAGTGGTTAAAAGTGTGCAGATAGTCCGCTACAATGTGATAATACTGCATCGTTGGCCTTTGCATTCCACCAGGCCCTTTTCTTGGAAACACTTACGTGGATTGTCTAAGCATATTATGAAGTTATGGTCAAGGACTTGGATGAGAAAGTGCATACATGATGTTTGTCCTCGTCTGCGTCTAAATTAATTCAATATTATGAAGGACTTGGAAGCCACTTGGAATTTTCAAGTTGTTGTATGGTTATTGTGAGTTGATGGCAATCTTACATTAACCATTTACAATGAGAGGAAAATCCAGGGACTTCTATTTCCGTAAGAATTTATGATGTGTCATTGAAGCATGTTAAACAGTTGACAATGGTAATTAAAGAGACATGAGATGTTCCAGAAAGAAGCGCCCCCATTTTTTTTAAAACCCGTTTTTTTTTGCATATTTTTTATTATGCGTACCAAATGTATTAGATCCACCTGAAGTGAATAAGTGAAATAGTAGTCTTATGTAATAAGATGAAATTTTATATTTCTCTCGTGCACGAAGAAATAAAAGCACGGTTTTTCTTAGGGACGATTATGATAGGCGGCAAGTTCAAAACAAAGTTTTGCTGTTTTGTTTTGTACTTGTTTGTCCAATACACTTTCGAAACATTCTCGGTAGGTGATCACAACTGATCAATTCAATTTGAGAATTTGTATTCTCAAAAAAATCTCATCCTGTCACTGGTTACTGGTACTTCAGCTGGTACTTCAGTGCTCAAATTGCCTTCAGAACGATTTTATGGAAAATGACACAGGCTGGTATTCTGAAAGGGAGTCTAACTTTAGACCAGGGTTTAATCCAGGGTTAGTCCTTCATGTAGGGACCTTTTTTCCTTCCAACATACTATGAAAATGTGAGACAATTCCTCATGGATGGGTTGCAAGGCCCATCCATGAGGAATTTTCTCACCTTTTACATTTAACTTTCACAGTATTTTGAAAGGGAAAAAGGTCCACACATGTAGGACTAACACTGGTTTAAACCCTGGTCTGAAATTAGACTCCCTTTCAGAAGACTAGCAATAGAGAACATTTTTCTTAAAGGTCCATGGCCCGATTGCTAATAGCCTCGTCCCCAGAACCCTAGATTTGACTGAAGTGGTCAAAATTTGGTATGTAAAGAAAGTTCATCTCAAAGCTTCAAAGCTGACAAGCGCTTTTGTAAATTAAGTGAAAATAAAAAAATTGTATTTTTTTTACAAAAAAAATACAGAACTCTGATTTTTGTTAAAAACTTAAAAGCATGATTTACACAATCTGTGGCTCTTGGCATTGAAATGATTGGTTTATGTCACGTAGACGCGAGTGCAGAGACAAAACCTGATGGGCATCAGCGTGCGAAGCAATCCGATCACACATCAAACCTCTAAACAGTATACCTTCTATTTGGTCCAGTAATTTTGTCCATATTTGTGCACCCAGATGAGGTCCAGGGGGGGAGAGACAGATTCCCCCTATTTTTTTCTTGCTCACCCCTCCCAGTTTGCCCCGGCCAGAAGAAAAATATGCATTTTTAGCAAAAATCAGTGATTTAGAGCCAAAAATTGACAATTTAGGTAATAATCGGAGATTCAGGGCCGAAATTTGTTAAAAATTCTCCCATTTTGGATATTTTCCCCCCAAAAAAATTCACTCTTGCCCCCCAAAATTTGACTTTGATCCTGGTTCTGACTGATTGCAGCTTTAATTTCCATGCCTGCAAAAAAGCCATCATACAAACAGCCTATTTCAATTTCAAATTAAAATAATAATAACTAGAATTTCGCAGTTCTCAGCTTTTGTCACACGCTATATCAAAGAATATAGCTGTGGGCACGCCTGCTTTAAAAAATTAACATTTTAGTGATACGCACACTCGTACACACACACACACACACACACACACACACACACACATACAAACACATGCACAGTAGAATGCAAAGCAGTCCTGCCAGCTATGCTGCCTATGGTGGACCACAAAAAGTTTTCAAATGCAAGGGCTTGATTGAAAAATAAGTTAAAAACATTAGTTTTCTAACAGGGTTACCCTTGGGTTACCCTTGTAAACAACAATGCTCTGTCTTCCCCCCCCCCCCAAAATGCTTGTTCTCCCCCACCTCCCATTTCTCCCAGAAAATTTTGCTCCTGGTGTCACCACTGATGATGCATGTCCTTTGAAAATGCAAGGTATTTTGCAAAACTCGGCCCACAAAGTGTTAAATATGACTCTACATTGCGGACAGTTTGACTAAGACTTGGGTGACAGACGTGTAAGGAGTTACTTATTCTATAGATTTCCTTGTAAACCCCCTGGCGTATTTTGGCATGCGAGAGAGGTTCAAGGTAACGTCGCTTCTTATCACGTTTCACTTTCCTCATCCAAATGCGCGATTTATTGGAGTGTCATGGGACGTATTGATATTAATCTATTCCTATGATAATTGTTTAACTTTAAACTGTTACAGATCACCCGGTGAGCACTTTCAATTGTACATACAATGAATGCTGGTATGTATGGCTCTTGAGGAGGGTGTTATACAGTATAAGTATTCATCTTTTAATACTTGAGTTTTTCTTTGAAAGCTTTATGGTTTGAGAAAAGACAGTGGGTTCTGCCATGTA
Organism: Ophioderma brevispina; assembly: GCA_023653785.1. Taxonomy (NCBI): domain Eukaryota; kingdom Metazoa; phylum Echinodermata; class Ophiuroidea; order Amphilepidida; family Ophiodermatidae; genus Ophioderma; species Ophioderma brevispina. The sequence goes on along the minus strand of JAMKCH010005197.1, from coordinate 130,356 downwards.
TCGATTGTGAAGATTGCATTTTTGCATCTCCTGCAAGCAGAGAGGCCCCAGGAGAGGTCCCAAGGGTGACTTTAGTATTATGTGTGTCTGTCGTATGTGTAAAAAAGGTTAATAATTAGACATACTGACACTAAGTGTGAAAAAATGTTCAGATTTGAAATGGGAGTGCTCTTCAAATAATGGGGGGTAGGACACGGACTGCTCCATTTGGGCATCTGGGACTTTCAAACGGTAATTGTGGAACTGCTAAGTGACATTTATATGGCAGTCTCTGACTCAGATGCAATTACAAAATTCCTCTTAAACCTTCGTTCCAATAGGATCTTAGAATATCATTGATAATTAGGAATAAATTATTGACTTCAAAATCACGTCGGGTTAGTGGATTAAACCCGATGCAAAACAGTGTAATTTCAATAACGTTCAGTAGATTTTTTTTTTTTTTTTATTTTTAAATATGTGACCAGATATAGCCTTAGTCAAGTATATCTGTACACCGGTTTCTGATATTGCATAAGAGACCCTCCTACTGTCAAGTTTTTGAAAAGGACTAGCACTCGGGTTACGCCGAATGTTGATGCCCAATTTGAATTCGCTGTTGCTGTTAAGTTGGCAGACCTATTTTAAATACCTCATATATCTGATGAAATTAAAGATAATTTGCTTAAATTGTGATTCTTTTAGCTACTTATGTTTTTCAACTAAGTGGGCCAAAACTTTGCGGAAAAACATTCCAATTCACATTCACAAACCAGCTCTCTCCCAAATTCAAGCTTTCTTCGTAAGCAATAATTCTCACAAGTTAGATCCCGACATTGCTGTTCTTATTTTCAAATCACGGTATATGCCACTCGATAGTGTGTGCTTATGTATATGTATGTTCCATGGAGAGAAATGCACTAGTGACATGTTTGGGCTAAGTAGCATTTTTCTTTCCATGTTCATATCTTTAGATTGTCTTTGGTATTCATAGACGATGGAACACGGCACTTTAAGCTTCCAAACCTTGCAACCTTGCAAATGAAGGGAGGGTATACTAGTATTCTGGGTTTTATATGCCAGTTCTACAAAAAATCCTGAATACCTGTAAGCTTAAGCTTCCAAACCTTGCAAATGGAACTTGCTCTTTTGGTTTTCTTGTATATTTTGTAAAATTTGCATCTTCCTAGACAGGCATGTGCTCAAAACCCACGTCTAAACAACCCTAGTTAAGTGATGACTTTCATTATGATAACCACCGCCCAGGCATTTTCTAGTACCCTCTTCTCTCTTCCTGTAGTAGCTCCGTACTTAAAACTAATCCATGCTATAAAATCCTTTTAGAAATTCTGCGGTAAAGAACCTGAGAGGTAAATAATTGTAAATCCACATTATAATGAAACTAGTAGACTGAGCCAAGAAAAGGACAAGGATCAAGCCAATAGCATCTCGCATGACGGATTGACTGGTGCTGCACTTTCTGTTGGAGTGTGAGTGCATATCAATTAAGGTTACACAGATTCAAGTGAAATACCAAACCTTGCAAATGCAAACTTTCTCTTTCTTTCTTTGTATATTTTGTGAATTAGCATCTTAGAGACAGCATTGCTCCAAAAAGTCTAAACACCATAGTTAAGTGTGACTTTCATTCTGATAACCACTTCCCAGGCACTTTACCTATTTAACCCTTTCTCTGTCCTGTAGTGGCTCCTACTTAAAAATAATATACTAAAGGACATGAGGAGATTTCCAGAAAGAAGCGCCCAATTTTTTTCGAACCTGGGTTTTTTGCATTTGAAATTGCTTTTCCATGTATTAGATCAAACCTGAATGAATAAGCGAATACGCCGTCTTTATGTAATAATATGGTAAGTACTTTATGTCGTGCACGAAAGGAAAGTCCAAAGCACGGTGTCTATGGGGACAATACGATAGTCAGGCAAGTAAAACAAGGTTTGCTGTTTTTTTGTCTTGTTTGTCAAATAAAACCTTCGGAACGTTCTTGGTAGGTGGGTACGACAATTTCGGATTCTGTCCAATTTGAAGGAAATTTGTATCCAAACAAAATTCATCATGTCACTTTAAAAATCTTAGAAAGCTTGTCGAGTAAACACACCTGATAGGTAAATCATTTGTTAAATCGCAATAATGCACTCGTGAGAAAGAGACAAGAAAGACAAGGATCAAGCCAATAGCATCTCGCATGACGGGTGTTGCACTTTCTGTTGGAGTGCGAGTGCATATCAATTAATGTTTACCACAGATTAAGTGCCCAACATAGCGCAGGAAGTGAGGATGTGGAGTAGTGGAGTACCGCTTGAGCTATGGCAATATGTTTCATAAAAGCCTCACTGTGCAGAGAAAAGACAAATCCGTTGTCAGGATGAGAAAAAAATTACGCCAAGGTGTGATGCAAACATATGTAACATGTACAAAGATGGAGGAAACAGCTGGAAGAACTGTCGCCTGACTTTTCAAGCTTACATTAATTTCGAGATTTGATTTCCTTTAATTCAATGCTTGTTCGCGTAGGGCAATTGAAGATTGACGCATCATCTCCTGACTCCACCAGAAAAAAGACGAGACTGTTTGCATGGATCTAGTCCCCCCTGGCTATCAGTAGAGGGTGGAATGTAATTCTATTTTGCTGTGCAGCAAAACTTTAGGGGAGCCGGCGTAAGTTGCAAGATGGGGGCCCACATAACATGGCAGATATTTTGAGTGTGGGGGCACAAGAATAACTTTCCACTATGGATGGGTAAAGAAACCTTTTAAAGCAAGTTCTGACATAAATGGGGGCTCTAATACAAAAAATGTGCATGATTTTTGTGAATGATCTTTCTCGAAACTGGCAAACTAAACAGGGCATGTTGCCCCCCCTTGCAATGCCACTATTAGGGATAAGTTTGGTTTGGTAATAAATGTTATAAAAAATAATATTTTAAAGCACGCTCCTTATTTGTATGGCTTTCAAAGATTTCATCACAGTCATGCACAACGTTAAGATACAAGTCTAATGTCATGGATCAATGGTTAGATTTGACCAAACCAAGGAAAAAGAGCTTCATTCAGTGAGCTTAGTGGCATGAATATATTCGAGATGAATCGTGCACGACAAAGGCTCAGAAAAGCTTAAAAAGTACATTGAAATCCATCATAAGTTGTTTCCCATAAAGGTATCTGTTCCACTATTAAAGCCGAATCAAGAGATTTCCTGAGAAGGGCGCCCTCAATTACAAAAAAATCGTGTTTTTTGCATGTACATAATGATTGTAATATACTGAATCAATGGTGTGAATTGCTAAGCTTAACTCGAATTCCTTCATATAGAAAATCACAAAAAAAAAAAAAAAAAAAAATCTTTGTTAAACTTCCGGACCAGGAATTTTGTTATACACAGTATCCTATGGGACGTAATTACTACACATAAATGTTACTGCATCAAAAAACGAACAAATCTGATTCATTCAAATTTCGGAATTGTGCATTTTAGGTTACTATCTTCGTTCTAGTTAACTATTTTTCAGTATTACACAAGAAAATAATATTTTGAAATCTCTGAGTCAGACTCTTAAAATGGAACATGGATTGCAAAAACCAATAGGTTAGCAAGGAGGCTTAAAATCAGGAGATGACACCTCAATGACAAACGTGAGGCTGAGAATTTAATGGACCAGCAGACTTAGGAGGAAGGGTACACAATAAATAATTTGGCAAAAACTTTGAGCATGTTTATGTGATATCTTGTTAGACAATTTGGACATAGAATGCAAATTGGTGTTCAGTTATGCATTGATATATTCTAGGAATTGGCAATAAATTAAGTTATTTTACAAACACAAATGTAGGAGGGAACTACACCACTTCCAGAGGATTTCAAGTGAGGGAACCTATGTGTAGACTTGAAAGGATTGTGCAAAAAATAACCTGAGGCCCCCAAAAAATTGTTTGATTGTCAATAGGAGGAATTTTAGAGTTGGGTGCGGTCGGTCAGGAAAAAACTTTTTTTTTATGTCAATTACAAACTGGCAAGAGTTCCATAGTACGCTGCTTTGAAGTTCGACATGTTAACAAATTCAATTTTGTTTTGGCCTCCTTTTTTTTTTTGTTTTTTTTTTTTTTTTTTTTTTTTTTTTTTTTTTTTTTTTTTTTTTTTTTTTTTTTTTTTTTTTTTTTTTTTTTTAAAAAAAATCTTTCTTTTTTTTTTTTTTGTTTTTTTTTTTTTTTTTTTTTTGGGTTAGGGTATTTGTTGGTGTCAGGCCATAAATAAAAAGAATTTGTGTTCCTGCACAATTTTAAAGGGGGGTACAGATGGAACTCTTCGCAAACTGTATTGAAACATGTTTGTTTGTATTAATAAGTTAATCAAACACTAAAAATCAAGTGATTCTTACTCACAAAATGCATCTTTGTCATTTATGAAAGCCCAACTAACATGACTAAGCAACTGTTAAAAATATCTTTTTACATTTCAGAAAGTTAAAAATGAAAAATAAAAAAATGTAGGAATTTTTCAAAATTAGGGTCAGTATTCTTTTGCCCCACAGTTAAAAGGAAAAAAAATTCGGATTTCCAAAATTAGGTCGGTCGGATGGGACATCAAAATTTTTTTGTCCTTACCATAAAAATGGATTAAATTAAATCAAAAGAAAATAAAGAGAGCTAAATTATGATGATAAAATTTGGAATTTGACCTTGAAAGAATGGAAAGAACAAAGCTCCTCCAAGGGAATTGCAAGGGCCTTCTCCCACCCAATTAAATCATCACACTATCACTGTGAATATTACAGACCTCACAACAGTCATCTTTGAGCAAAAACACTATGTTATAGCTATAGATGGTACTACAACAGTCAATCGCTTCTGAAGGCCCATGAGGTACGGGAATGAGGGGTCATGTTCCCTATCCTATATAAACGGGACATTGTTTGGAGGAAACCTCAAAGTACAATGGGTGACAGGTCATTTTCGGTTGTCTGCTCTTTGTCTGGAATGCAACCGGCTGTCTCAACTTGATTCTTATCAGTCCAGTACTGCATTTCATTAAAATTTGTTCAAACAATATTAGGAATCAGAAAAAGGAGGATTTTTTGACATTTGTGTAAGTTAGAACCAAAGTTAAAGAGAGCTAATTCTGATAATAAAAATCTTGAATTTGACCTTGAAATAATGGAAAGAACAAAGATCCTCCAAGGGAATTGCAAAGGCCTTCTCCCCCAAAAACTACCAAAGCATGTTTTGAACCAAGTCTAATAGTTTGTGCCCTCGTCTTCTAAAATCCTCCCCTTATGGGAAACTATCATAACTACAAAGTTAATAATACTGTAACGTGGGTGGCAATATGTCATTAGCACAGGTGTATAGAGGGGTAGCTAAAATGTCACAGATATAAGCGGTTCACAACTTTAGGTATAAGGATGTAGCAAATATGCTTAATTTTTGGGTATCACTAAAATATAGTTTAAACATATTAAAAAAATTCAAATGAAGGTTCAAATCAATTAAATTTTCAGTATAGGTTTAGTTAAGCAAGCTGAAGCAGATATGATCACCACTGGATCTTAACCTGCCCTTAACTGCCTGGATGAATTCAGGTGGCCTATAAAACTCAGGCGTGTACTCTCTTCCCCACCCCCAAAAAAAAAAAAAAGTATCCTGGTTGGATGTCAGATTGCAGTGGAGTTTTCTTATATTCACCTGATAGGTCAAATAACTAGGAATTTTCGCGGTTCATATGATGAAGGCTGATTTTTTGAGCTACAAGCATCGAAAGATTTGCATGTTTCAAAACGTCCAACCAGTTGAAATAGTACTATAGAAATTTCAAATTGCAGAGTTTCCCCAAAACCCTCGAAATTATACAAAAATGGCACAGAAAAATCTTTACCACCAAAATGGTTTGTTACTCAATTTGTTCATAAGTTTTTCATTGGAAAACAACCGGTTAAGATTGGCAGGTATGAAGGAGATAATAGGCATGAAAACATTGTAAACTATAACTTTCTTTCCCCTACCCCATCCCCTCAATCAGGTTGAAATAATATGTGCGAGATTGTCAAGGGTGGCGTGCTCATGAAACATTGAAATTCGGGGCGGGACCAAATCTGCACAAAAGTGTTCCAACCAAAGTTGAACAAGATTGTAGTCTTCCACATATGAGTAATTTCAAATTTCATTTACAGAAACAACTTCTCAACATTTTTGCCTCTTCAGTTAGGCAAGGGCCAGATTGGGACGCCAACACTGTCTAGGCACTGACGTCGTCTGTACACCTAGTTTATTTAGTGGGTGATTCCGTAGAAAGAAAATGACTTCAAACCGGGTCTCGGCCAAAATATATATTAAGATATGGTAAATTTAGAATATTGTACGGGCATTTGGAAATAAAAATCGGTAAATATTACAGTATATACTCTAAAAGAAAAGTAACATCTTGGAAACTGTGTGTATTCGGTGAGTATTAAAGAGAATGGAAGATGTAGGTATAAAAAGCAATGGTGCCACACCAAACCTGCCTAACCGTCTAGACCTTCGTGTCCAATAACCTACAATTACATACTTCTACGTAGGCCTATGTAGTTGGTAGAATGAATGCTGCACGTATAATACTGTAAATTTACCCAAGTAACCAGATAAATGACGACAACGCAAAGTATATTTACTGTACTTTAAGTTATAGTTTACATTCTAACCACGCAAATGGATAAGGTATTTTTAATATATTAGGTGGATGGGGCGCCTCCTGGAGCCCTACATCCAGAAAAATGCATTTTCCATTGGAATAATTAGCAACACTTGCACAGGACATATAATTGCTCTTCATGATATTTATATTAGTGAAAGAAAAAATAAAATATGATCGGTTTAGAATTAGGGGCAAAAAGTGGTTTTGCGAGTGCACAATTGGACTGACACGTAGCCATTTTGCCGCTATATCCACAATGCTGAACTATACCGTTTAAACCATGGCTTATATGTGTTAAAGGCACTATCAGTTGATCTACCAGAAAGAGTCAAAAATTTGAAATTCGCGGAATAGCTTAAAAGTGAAAGATGAAGTCTGTACAATTCTTATAATTATCTTTTTTGTTTTACAACTGAATAAATTGATGAGAAAAAGAAAATCGGGTTCAAAAGATACGAATCTCACATTCAATTACGTGTGTAGTAGTGTCCGTGCGAGTGCGGACAGTAATGACGAAAATATCAAACGCACACCGCGGGGAATGACTATGGATCAATCAATCAACTTTTTTTGTTATCATAGATACTGCAAAAAACAATTATGATACAAGAATTATGTAAATAATGCCGTACAGTGAAAAAGTATCGGTACAATTTAAGCAAAAATATTTGCATACCGTAAAGATGCTTATAATAATAATGACAACCTGGATCAAAGTACCGAATTTTATTAAAATAAAGAAAAATTGAAATATATAAAAAACATAGAATGAACCCCCCCCTCTCTCCCCCCCCCACTATTCCCCCTCCAAATTATTCGCAACACGTATAAACACGTCATAACGGCGCGGCCACCCTCGCAAAGTCCCGAACCCCCCCCCCCCCCACCCCCCCCCCCCGATTTCCTTACTGGGCATCTAATTCCCTTAAATTAGGGTTACCACGCGGATAGCTAGCGTTACTCATTCTATTGGTATCAAATTGAGTACCCAACCTAGCAAAGCGTCCTAAGTTGAAGAAAGTATGAAAAAGGGTCGGCAATGATACCTTTCGCAATTTACTCACCTCAAATGTTTTGTGAATCTTGAAAGGCCCCATATCTAAATCCATGGACCAAAATGTCAGGTTATAGCTTTGTCACCCCCATGCTTCAGCTCACAATTGTTCATCCTACACGTACATGGTTCATCCCAAATACCTAACAAATAAGCTAATGTATGTTAAGATATCAAATTGGGCTAAGTTTTTCTCATTTACAACATTTTCTTAGTTAAAACGAACTTTGTCCCTGGGGGGGGGCACTTGTATTCAAAGTGGATATCAGCTCGTGTTTGGCCTCCCAAAACGTACCCTAAGCGCGTATCCACTTGGCAAGAAAACACCCATAAGCAACAAGTTGGTTGATTTGTACCATAAAAACAAGGACGTGGGTTTGATTTTGCTACCCTTAACCACCAGTGTTTGGTCGATTTTACTATCCTAAAACAAGTAATTTACATGACAGTTTAACAATACACCCAAACAAGTATTTTGACAGTAAGTTGGGCACTACCCTAAACACGCATGTTCATAAAATGTGCTTTACATAGTAGTTCGTATTTATTTAGGTAATTCCTTCAATACAAAAAATGTACTGGTCTCCCAGGAGGCCCTGACAAGAATACAAATACAGTAATTGATTACAAAAGAAATGGCAATATACATGAAAATGGTATAAACTGCAAGCATAGATTTAACATGAAAATTTTTTATACAAACAATATAAACAATATAAATAGCAGTTATAGAGCAATTACATTTTTGAATTATTCAGGCTCATAGATTCAAAAGTGGTACGAATATTGACGAAAGATTATTCCATTTTTGCTTAACCTTGGAATGTTCTTTTGCCAGACAACAATATTCCAGGAAGGAATGAGCAAGGTGTTTCGGCTGGCTCTAGACTTTGTGTGCACTGAATGAGGTAAAAGTAAGAAACTGATGAAAGACAATAAGGAGAATATGTTGAGACCCACTTGAAGACAAACGATAAGTAACTGATAATCCCTCCTATTACTAAGTTTATGTCCAACCAAGATCTTTCATCATTTTATCTACTGAGGTATGATGTCGCTGAAAGGAGAAAAGGAGCAAGCCTGTTGCAAGACTTGTCTCCCAGTTTGTGATGGTTATAAGCATTGAAATTGACCAAAAGAAATACAATAGTCAAAATGAGGAACAAACAAGAGCTTTTGCCAGCATATTGACAGTACTAGAAGGAAGAAGTATTTAAATCTGCGAATGACACCAATACGCTTGACACTTAGAAGATACCTATTGTACCATGTTCTTCACGAAAGTGTGGTCAAGAACCAACACCTAAATATTAATTTAATAACCATCTCAAAGCCTTCATTATCATAAATTAAGAGAATTTCTAAAATTGTTCAAAGAGTATAGTGACTGCCAAATAACCTGAGCTTAGTTTTCTATTTTTCTTAATATTTAGGGTGAGTTGTTGGTATTTTGAACCACTAGCTAATACTGTCAAACTAAACTCGTGCTAATTGCCCTGATAAGGAAATATTTTAATCCCTGATTTCATTGAAGTTTTTCGTATAATTTTAAATCAATTTGTGTCATTAATTGTGCCTAATAAGTTTACAATTCAAATCCATTACTTTAAATTTTCAAGTCTTTTTAAAGTTGTCCTTATTTTTTGATTAATGAGTCTTGTCGGATGTTGTAATTATTGGCAGTATTTTTCTGCAAATATCAGCCATTTCATTAACTAAAACTGTACTGAATATTCATAACTTGTGTTGAATTGACATAAAATTAGAGACAAGCCTATTTCTTTTCTACGTACATTATACTTAAAAATGAAAACTCCTAATTATAGGTTTTATGGTTGGAGGAGACGACATGACCTAGAAAGCTTAAATAAGTCTGAAAATGGTATAAATCCACGGGGAATTTACCATGTGAAATCAGGAGACAATCGGGAACAAAACACTATTTTTCACAGCATTTTTAAATGTGATTTTTTTTAACAAGTATTCAAATATCACACCCTAAACAACGTATTTTTCGATGTGAAAACATCCCCTAATTTTTAATTTTTGATGATTTTGATACCGCTAAACATGTACTCGCGTACATCGCCTGGTCTAAAAAAACGACCCTATTACGCGTTTTGTACACGAGTCGATATCCACCTTGGAATACAAGTGGCCCCCCGGGCTTTGTCCACAGCAAAGCAAAGCAAATTATATATTTTTTTCTATTAGTTATCACGTAGGCTAACTTTGTCAATTAGATCAGGCAATAAAACAACATAGCACGGAATCCCTATTGAGAGATTTAAGTTCCCATAAAGGATTAATATGCATTTCACCATAATCCCCCACAATACAGTAGATAAGGTATCGGATTGCGGGTACACATCGTTATGTCACCCACTGTTACCAATGTTATGGGATAACTTGGACACAATGTATTCTTGGATATTAGTGCTTATCGATTTCTTTCACATGTGGGCCACCAATTAGGTGTTAATCTGGAGATTGGATCTGCGATCGATTTCACCATATCCCAGAGCAGTAGATGAGGTATTAAGACGGCATCATGACAGATCATGAGTAGTTTAAAGCTTTAAATCTAACACAGCATTATTTGGCCATTTGACATAAGGTATTATGGGATATTGGAGTGATTACTCATTCTTTACAAACCGGACAGCTCGCAACAGCTATGAAGTCTAGATATGCGAGTTTTTTCCATTAGCTTTACCGGGGGTCGCAACAGCAACAACCCAAGCAATGACGTCTTCTGCAAAATACATCATAGGTATTATCCATTGCAAATATCCCTATATTCCTTTATATTATATTCAGGCTTAATATAATCTATTTAAAACAATTTAGAAGAAGTCAAAACCTAAAAAGTATGTCTAGATTGCCTCAGCCATTTCACTAATTAAAAATTACACCCGGCGACACCAAGTAACGAAGCCGAGAAAAGGAACAATTCAACCACTTGAAAATGGTTGGAACTCTGGCGAAATAGGTAACACTCGGAGCTCAAAAAAACTTACGCAGATTTAATTCCTTCTTCAAAACACTTTCTTGCTAAAAGGATCTCTCGCAAATCACTTAAGAATTCGATGTTTGTAAACATTTTCTTCAGAGTTCCGATATAGGCATATTAATTCAAATCATATACCTTCTCCTTTACATACCGTTGCCTATCATCCCTCAAAAGTCCTGGCAAACGTGGTCGAACTAAACAAAAAGAGGTAAAGTAAACAAAATGCTACACTATATAAGACAACTGGGCACGGTACAAAGCAATATGAGGCGTTGCCCTATACAAGCAAAGCTAATTCACAGTTACCAACTCATGATATAATGATTATGATTATGATTGAGAAATCATTGGAAATATGTTATGAAGAAGGGCAATATTGGCAATTTGTGAGAAACATCCTGCCACAAAAATATAGCCTAAATATGGTCCCATAGTTTCATAAACACTGCAATCCAGCTGAAACTGGAGAACCATCTGAAAAATAACTGACTTAACTCTGTTGCATGATGGTATGCTGCCCGATGTCTGTTGATTTCAAAAATGCAAAAGTGAAAGTTTTGTTTAAAATAACCTGATTAAATGTGCTGGATAGGTTGCATGGTCAGAACATAACAAGTCCTAGCACCTGTTGCATGTATGTGGGTGACTATGGGTTTGTTCATAACTAGATGATATTTTTGAAAAAGTACGTAGCACCAGCCATGAAAACCAGCTTTGATGTAAAGTCATGCATGATGAATGAGTTGAAAAGTATTACATATTCTAGCCTTAGGTCTAGTCACACACTCCTTGCACTTGTGCTCATCGTCTATTAGATCTGAAATACACGCATTATCTCTTGCGAGTCTTGTTGTAACTGCACCCAATTACCAATCTGATTGGCAAATATTGTGGCGGGGGAGGGGCAGCCAGAGCCATTAAGTCAGAAATTGTACTTTATAGAGTTTTTGTAATTATTGTCTCCCCTACAATAGTCTCTCTGTGATCTAGGTAAACTTTATATACAGGTTATAACTTTTTAATGCACAAAAGGGAAGCCAAGTGGTAAGCCCATTTATCAAAAAAAACCTAGCACACCCAAGAACGGGGGAGAACGGGAGATTAAAGGGACCAACAGTATTGCACTTAAACACATTCCAAACATACACCACTTTCGAGGACACAAGCAAGCAACTGGTCCCGAGGAACCCAAACTTCCCCCCAACACGGCGAGAAATAAAGCACAGAAACCGGGAACACAAAAACGTAACAAAGTGGGACTGCAACCCCCCGAGCCACCCGATGTGGCCTATTCTACAAAAATCCCCAACGTTAGTTCGAACATCCACAACAGGTCGGCAGACCCCACAGACCACATCATGCGACTAGAACACAACACAAGGAGCACACTGAGGAGCCGGGCCATGCCAATGAATAAAAGATCCGCTCATCATATATCAACGTACCAAATTGAACAAGCCGCAGGGATGCGAACCGACCGTGTGATGTTCAGGGGCATGCGATTAAAGAATATACGAGCGACGCTGGGAGGGAGCTGGGGATAGGACACAATAATCTTTTGTGAAACTAATTGTCATGAATGATAACAACAAATTAATGTGGACTGCCCATCCAATGTGACAAAAAAGGGCTGAGCAAACCAAACATAACTCATTTTATTTCTAATTATTTAGTTTGATTATGTCATCCCTGAAAGGTATAGGCAAAAATATCTGCCTGGTAAAAAAATACCAACCCGGATAAATGCATGCATAAATAAGTGTGGTGTGCCTCGTATCTATGTCATCTCATGTTAGTAGCCGACTACTCATCACTAAACATGTTGTGCATTTAAAAATGGCCACTGAATACCCTGATCATAATCGGGATATCATAAGTCAATCCTCCTTACTTAATTTCTGTTAGCTTTTACATTTGATTTCATCCTTTTCCCACTTTATTTCCCCAGTCATTCATGTTTGACAACAGTGTTCATTCATAAACACTGGATTACATTTTTTAAGTGAGTGGGTAAGTGGTTGTGGGGTCCTCACATTATGAAACCCCCGTGAGATCAGTTAGAATAGATTGGAAATTCTGCACTGCTACAGCCCACGGTGGCTTTTCATTGTAATTCAGTCAAGATAGAAACTCAAAAACAATTTTTAGCAGAGAATCAACCAATGTCAGGGAGTTTTATTTATTTGCTGGTTGTACCCTTGTGAACTATTTTCACAAACAACCGCAGCAGATCATTGCACCATTTTGTCTTGCCCATGAGTGTGCTCAGATCAAGGGATGTGAAATAACTGGTCTGTGTATTTAATCTGGGATTTGGTTAAGGTTTTACAATTGGAGTATCCACATTTTCAATATGCTTGTTCCGATCATCTAACCCGGAAGTCGTATAACTTTTATAGCAAATGAAAGGCCAAATTTTTCTCATTGTCATCGTGGAAATTTGAGCCTCCAAGTCCTAAGATAGACAAAAAATGGACTTTAGTGTATATCGCAAATGCAAATACGTACTGCTTTTACTTCAAACGGCAAGTTTCCAACAAAGGGGGGGGTGCGGGTTAGCGCAGTGTGCTCTTGCCCTTTCCACACCACTGTGGTCCCATATTCGACCCTTGGTGTCGGGCCTGCGATTCATGTGCATTTGATTTTCGCAGATTTTCTCCGGGTACTCCGGGTTCTTCTACTTCTAAAACTGGGCTTCTTCCCTAACATGATAAAATGAATTGAAATAAAGTATCTGCATGACACTAAATTGGCAATGATAGTGTGATGTGTTGTGTATACTGATACCACCTCCTCCTACAAAACTTGGTAAGTGAATGCAAGCACAATTTCTCATATCAAGTACGAATGATTCCACTTAAATCGGGCAAGTAACCTTTAAAGTATCTCTTTAATTCAACACCAAACTTGGTAACAACGATCGGGTGGGAGAGAAGGAGGTTGAAATTAAAGGTCATGTCGGAGTTCACCAGGGGGGTTACTCAACCCAAATGACCTACAGGGAAGGTGCAACAGACATCGTCTCATTTCAGCCTTATGGTATAGCAATGACCCCTTTTTTTCATGCCACATTTTGGTATAGCAACCTGGGTCGTTTTTTTCAAAATATTCTCAAATTTGTTGAAAATTAGTTCAAATTTTATTATTCGGAAGCTAAATTTTCTAAAAATGGTTGGAAATTCGTCCCAATTTCTTAAATATGAAAGACAAAATATCAAAAATTTGCTTAAAATGACCAACATTGTGAGGAAAAATTGGCAAATTTGTGTTAAATTTGGTGCAAATTTGATCTTGGTATAGTATGGGGTCCAATTTTGGCAAAAATTGGTATAGATTATGGTTGTCTACTTCCAGAATCTCGGAGGCACGTCCCTACCCAAACCAAACCTTGGGTACCCCCCCCCCACCCCCCCGAGGTTCAAATAGGTAATTAGCGTTAAATAGGTTATTTTGGGTTAATCTTTTGTAATTGGTACACGTTTCCACATTTCAAAGAATCCTTCTCTTTTCAGCTAAACGTAGTAGCAAGGATCAGGATGTGAGAGGGAAGGCCCCCTAGGTTTTCTTAGTTTTCAAGAATGATACACTCTCAGACCTAGAGGATGAAAATTGTTATTTTGTCAAATATTGCTGAGTCAACAAAATTAGTGATTTTTTTTTTGGGGGGGGAGGAGGAAGTTTGATACCCATTTTTAACCATTAAGTTATAGTATTTTTCTGACATTTTTCCAATTTTAAATATTTGGTTTCACACTCAGTTTCAAATTAGAATGTAAAAAAAATAACAAAAAAATGTAATAAACTCAAAATATCTAAGGTGAGATCTAGAGATGGCTGTTACTTTGAGAATAGGGAAACATTTTAGTACACTTGGTTTAGGTGGTTCTGGCACCACTTTAAATGCAAGCAACTATTTCTCAATGTCATGTTGTTCAGGTGAGATGTAGATGGCCTAAACGTACTATCTGGTGACAAACTAGTGACAACCCTATATGTGTGTGGGAGGGAGGGATACATAGGATGTTGCAATATTAAACGGCAGTCTGGAATCACACTAGCTTTCACTTTTTGAAACTTGATGTAGCTGCAAGCAGCTTGCAATCATGATATGTCATCCATCGCAAATGCAAACAAATCGCTAGAAATGTATCAGTTGTGTACATTTTCGAATCATATTTCTCACCCATCTTTCCAATCTTATGAAAATATACTTCTCTGTGATATATGAGTATGAGGGATGTGACAGTTCTGTATGAATGTGGGATGTATACCTCTTAAATTCGGATGTTATTGTAAAACAAGATGACAATTTTTCCCAAAACAGTTTCTATGGAGTAATATAGTTAAAGACATGTTAAAACACTTGGGGAAAGGTTGGGTATAGGGACACAAAACTCTCAAACTGTGATGAAATAAAGTGGGGGATATCTTACCAGAAAATGGGCTGGGGGTCAGGCGCGTACCAGCACGGTGGTCCGAGGGGGCAATTTCTGGTGACGGTGCAACCCAAAATGTCCCGATCACGCAAAAATTTCCCGGACGCAGGCTAAAAGGAATCGAAAAAGGGCCGATTAACCATGAATAGCGTGATTTATTTACCGATTCCCCTCAAAAAAGTTCTCAGAGGGGGGCACTCTTGCCCCCACATGGGCTTACGCCACGGTGGGAGGTCGTAGACTTTTGTACAGTAAAATGGCCAAATCTCAATTGGCATAAAAATATGTGCTACTTAATGTTACCATGTGGTCTATTTAGATATAAGTAGGAGTATGTGTGAATGAGACCTGTATGTGAAAAACGTAAAAAAAATAAAAAAAATAAAAATGTTAAAAAGTTACTGTATGGTGTAGAATGAAATTAAAGCCAAGGCGCGTGGTGGCACCAGAGGGTGGGGTGGAAGTCCCTTAATTTTTTCCTTCCCCCCACAGTGTCCATGGCAGAAGAAACAATAATTTTTGGGCCAAAAAATCAGTGATTTGGGGCCAAAATCACAAAATTTTGGCAAAAATCAAAATTCATTAAAATTCTCCAAATTGGGATTGTTTCCCCCCAAAAAATTCACTCCCCCCCCCCAAAAAATTGCACTTTCCCTCCATTTGCCTCCCCACCACCCCCAAAGAAGAAAGGAAGTCTGACACGCCACTGCACATGTGGTTTTGAATAGGGATGTGGATTTTTGGATTTGCAAAGGAAGGTAAAGGAATATATACAGGGTGTCTCCAAAAATTGACCATTTTGGTAGCCCAAAAAATGGCCTACATCCACAAAAAGCAAAAGCAAAACTAGCTTTTAGTCCTGGACTAAAATTATGATCCTACATGATAGGAAGGTTTTTCATCTTTCTTGCATTCAATGAGAAAGAAAATGAAGAAATTTTAGAACCAAAAAACCAAACTGAATCCATTTATTTCCTAAATGCTTGAAAAACTGACATGTGACGCCAGAGTTTTCAACATTTTTGCGTCATCTGTAAGAGGGCACATTGGATTGCTTTGGTTGTGTATGTGTGTTGTGTGTTGGTATTGTTTTTTAAAAATGTTAACCCTAAAACACAATTGCTTGCTGTTTCCAGATACATGCCCACATTTTCATGGCACCTGCATCAGGGGCTAAAAAAGGAGGTAACTTTTCAGAGGGGGCAAATTCCCGTTTTGAGGCAGATTTCCCCAGTTGAAAGGTGTTTTGAGGCGATTTTCATGTTAGAGGTGAAAATTTCCTGGTGAGTAGGCGAAAAGGGCTGATTAAGCATGATTTTCAACATTTTCTTCCTGGTAATGCAAGCCTCTCTGGAGTGGTAACCTGAACCCATGCCGTTATGCTATTGACTTGCATGTAATGGACCTAGGGTAGTGCCAGGGGTGGGCGGCAATGAAATCCCAATTTCAGACATTCGCAATGGTTAACACGTAAAAAGCGGAAATCTTGACAAAAAATTCTGAATTTTTATATTGTTGTCATGGAAATTTTCTTATTCCATTGAGTGGGAAGAATTAACTCCAAATGGAAGGGTGATTTCTGATTTTTTTTGGTATAAAACAAATGAGGGACGAGGTCGTAGGTACGTCATGGGAACACCCATACGATGCCACATCAAAGCACCCAATTGGTTTGTGGTTTGCACCCGTATGCGTCATTTCTTTTTGACATTTTTGGTAATTGCTATAATGAATGAGGCTGGCCGCCACCGCCTGGGTAGTGCCATCAGCTATCCCTCTCAATCAAAGGTCAAAGGTCATCTAGAGTATTTAGAGGTCATGGCCAAAATGGTCAGATTATCAAATTGCTTGAGGTATCCACATTATTGATCGATTTTCATGACACTTACAATATTCCTTGGGTAGTGTTCCCATGTTTGGTGATCTCATGTGACATTGGTTGACCTTGGGTGACCTTTGTCCCCATTTAAACTGGACAGCAGACAGCACATTGTATCTCGGTGAAACGGTATTTTGGAGGGTTAATGGTTACAATTTTTAAAGGCACTGTCAGTGATCTATGTAAAAGTGGGCAGATCATTTTAAATTTTCAGAATTAGAATAAAAATGAACAATAAGGCTCTGTTAATTCTCATGTTGCTGTATTAAAGATTCCACTTGGACAGACGCTCCAGCATTTGATAAATATACAGTTTTTATTCTCAATAAGTTCAGGCCCGTTCGCAGGTGGTGCGGTCGCACCCCCCAAATTCCACAGCAGGGGCAAAAGGTCCACTTTTTGCTGAATATTTTGATAAAAAGGCCAAAAATTTGGAGAAATTTTGTATACACATTTAGAAATATAATTAAAATTTGGTTAAAAATGTTCAAAAATTCCCCAAAAGGACCATTTTAAGGAAGTTAGGTCCACTTTCACCGAAAAAGGTCACTTTTTCGAAAAAAGTCCACTTTGTTTTTTAAGTCCCTCAACACACCCAAAATCAAATCCTTCGTAACGGGCCGCTTTATAATTGTTTTTCCTGGGTATGTTTAGGAATACCTTGCTAGCGATTATGTATCATTGGAATTAAGCCAATGGAATTGGATTTTTAGTTCCAGTTGAACCGACCCGCATTCCGAAACGGCCCCGCGTAACATTAATTCATTATTTCAAAATTTCTTTTTTCTAATGTTAACTGCTGAAATTCCAATATTTACTTCGACTTCCTTAGAAAATACGGGAAAATTGGCACCAATTTTCAATGTAAGTTCCCGATACTTTTTGTGGATTGGTCTAGTCTCTCTACAAAATCGGAACAATGCTAGAAAATTTGTATGCTCAAATTTATTTCATCATGTTGATGGACTTCCGCTACTGCGATAGTCTAACAAAAATAGAGCCTAAGTACATCGTGCCCTCTTTCGATACGCCGCGCCCATTCCATTGGATATCCCAACAAGCGTATTTCAGCTGCTATGACATGCATGTGTTTTACTATTTAGTGAAGCCCATGGCAGGACTCCTGGGCGGCGATCAATTTTTGGTAATGTTGAAAAAGCAGCAAAAAATTTCACATTTTTGAAGCCGAGAAAAGCAGCTTAAAACAGAAAACAGTAAAGAACATTTTCCAGGACGCGCATTTGATGTTACCCAATAAAACTGGCTGATTCGCTACCATAACCTTGCAACATGCATACCTTGTTTGCATTCGTTCGCTGTTGAATTTACCCACACTACATAGGCTCTATGATTTACCAGGTAAAAGGTGAACTGGTACATGTACATCCCATTTCTCTCAAATCAGCTATGATGATTTGTCATTCAATGAAATGAATGTGAGAGCCCAGGGCATTCGAAAAGAATTTAGTATTGGTGCCACCACCGCTAACCCTATGAATTCGGCAGCCTTAACGGAAGAAACTGCATGTTGAGGATTTGGGGCAGAATTCTGACTTCATCATAGCCCAAGGACTCCAAGCATATGGGTCTTTGGAGACATGGTTAATATTTTCAAAAAATATGGGGGGTCTTTGGTTGAGATTTTTTTTTAAAATGGGGTGACAACGATACTGAAAATGGGGGTGGGGGGTTTTCCGCCTTACATAACGCGGTCACGTCCAAATGGGGTAGGGGGTTTCAGGATTTCCAGAAAGCGACCTGTCTAGACGGTGTGGGTGCAGGGCCCCGCCTTAGGCCCCATTCCAGGGGGGCAAAGCCCTGAAGCTCGGCGAATTTTTGACAACTTGGAACATTCATTTGATTGGTATAAACTCATTATTTTTTTTTCTGGAAATTTTAATCTCTTAGCATTGAACCTCGATTCACTTATGCCTCTGCCGGCGTTGGACCAAAAAACGACAAACTTCAGCACGATAAACAGACCTTTTGCAGATTGCCATTTTTGAGGGAGGGTGCTCGCCGCCCTGGCTACGGCCCTGTGTACCATCAATTGTACAATCATGAAGTTCATACGGTCCCAATCAGTGGCATCATCCATGTCCCAAATGCCTGTTCATCATCATCATCTCCACCCAAAAAATGCATATTAGTCAGAGTTTCGATTCAATTTTGTGAACCTGACTGTGTAGTACTGGTACAAGTGGGGGTGGCTTAATTGTGAGAATAGTCCCTCCGTAAACTATTGAATTTGGTGAAATAATGAAATCATATGAAATAGTGACCTCGTCCTTTTTTCCGAACATCACTATCCATTTTTCAAACCACCGATTCATTGGATTATAAAATACAATCCCCCTAGATCGTTTCTCAAGCGTTCTTTTATGTATCGTGCTCTCACCATTTTATAAATTAATCTGGAAACTCATAAATTGGGACTCATTTTTACCCTTGAACAGTCACCTAATGAAGCTTACGTTAATTTCTTTGATACATTTGTTTGAGTTATATAACATGTTTTCCTCTAGCGTCTCGCGTGTACAAAGTTGATCCCCATGCGCTTTCCTCGTAAACCTTGGATTAGTCGGGCAATTCTTAAGTCAATTCATCACCAATGGATAAACTTATCGCAAGTACATTCCTCGCCCGTCCTGTCTCTAATAACTCAATCTTGTTAAGTATAAGAATATTTTTGACTTCTCTTATAGAACGCAAGAACCAATACAACCATTCTTACTTCTTGATGAACCTGAAACAAATCTTTAGCAGACTTGGAAGGTGCGGTCAATGATATCCTAGGTTAGAAAACCTAAACACCGTCTCCCCGATGCATTTTGATTTTAATGGCAAATCCCTATTTCGATCCTAAAATATTGCCAATGCTTTCAATCGGTTTGTTTGACTATATTGTCGCCCTTTTAGGCTGATGCAATTCCTAACACTAGTACAAATTTTAAGACTTTTTGGTCAATATTCCTTCCCCGCCTAATTCTCTGTTCTTATCACCTACGGATTGTATTACATGCTTCACAATATGTGCTTCTTTCAGTCTGGTTCAAGTGTGGATATGATGACATCAAACCGATATTGTTTAAGCGTTATTGACTTAATCTCTATTCCTCTGGTTCACATCTTTAATTTATCTATTACTACTGATATTGGCCCGATCCAATTAAAAATCTCCAAGTGTTCCGATTCATAAATCTGGCTACTTTATAATGTATAATTATAGACCGATTTCTTCTTCCCGTGTTTCTAAAATATTTGAAGCTGCTCCAACAAAGGCTTTATAGTTTCTTAGAACATATAATTTCCTTTCATAACAGCCGTTTGGTTTCAGATCTAACTATTCTTCCTATATGGCTGTTTCTGAAGCTGATAATAACATTGTCCAGTGAACTTGGAATCTGGCAAGCATACAATTGGATTATGTTTTCTGGACCTCTCGAAGGCATTCGATAAGATTACCTACCCAACCCACATTCTCCCCCTCGATAAACTTTTACCATTACGGTATCCGTGGAATGCCTTCGAGTGGTTCAAAAGTTTACCTCACTGATGAAGTATACGTTGATGTACTCATCATAAATCATCTTTGTGTCCTATCAATTGTTGTTTCCCACAGGGTTCAGTATTAGGCCCATTGCTTTTATTTTATTTTAAATGATAACGACAGTTCATTTCTTCTGACATTTTCTCTTTTTTTATATATGCTGATGATACAAAGCTATGTTTCACGCTCGACCTCAATGAATCTTATACACCTCAATATTGAATTGCATAAGTTATGTATTTGGTTCAGAGCTAAACAAGGCTTCTCTATTTGATAAGACACTACATGCTTTTCAAAACCGTCATAGTAATCGCATATATCCTGATTTAAAAGTTTGTATTGATGTTTCTACAATTTCTAGGTTCTCATACAAAATTTCTTGTATCATTCTTGACGATCTTTAACATGGTTCATCATACTCTCTATGCTAAATTGTTTCTAAGTATAGTGGTTATATTGTTTCGTCTTAAACATTGCCTGCCGTGCAGTACCTTATTTCTTTATTACACCTTTATTTTACCCCATCTCTTATCTGCAATTAATTGGGCTGATGCAACCACACCCATTTAATGTATTCATATCAACAGGAAAAGAATAATCAGACTCTGTTGCAATTCTCATTGGCTGCTCACTCACTCACATTATTGTAAGAAGCTTAATACCTTGACATTATTAATTCCAAATTGACGTTAAAGGTTTCTTTAATGTATAATTACTTTCAATAATCTTCCCCGGAATTTTGTGAGTATTTTGTTTTAAACAGGGCCATTCACGATTATCCCACCCGATCGTCTAATCAGTATCGCCCGTTTAACTTTAAATTTGATCTTGCTAGAAACTCAATCAGAGACGGCACCGCTGTTGTGGATCCCTAGATTCTAAATTCAGAAATCTCGAAGTCTCAAACTATAATTTTAAGCGTGAGTTTCAAGTTCACATAGTTTATTTCAATTTTGTCATAATTACTCCATTTTTAGGCAGTCATATACAGGTGTCCTAAGACAGTGTCCTGTGGTCTGAGTGTCCTAACCATCCAGCTATAGGCGTTTGCTTTTTAGGGTGCATATGCACATTTGTTTTTTCACTATACCCATCGTGGTCTTAACAGGTCATGGTTTTTACTCCGTACGTGACCATAAGGGTAGCTAGGACCCTCTCTCATGGGGACATTTCTTCAGTTTTTAATATTCTGTATATCTCCTTTTGTCTAATTGTGTTTTCAACTATTTAAGCTTATTCATATTCTTATTGCTTAAAATCAATTTGCCAACATATGCCAACATTAATGTTAAACGCACTGGCACTTTTCAGTAAATATGCAATTTCTTCAATTTACTTGCAAATTGCTAGTCTTGGCCATTGGTAGAATTGCCTATTGATATTTTTATACTAAAATAATTCGTCCCCCCAAAAAAAAAAACAGAGACAATGCGTTTTACGAGCTAATGACTCCATGTGGTTTATTGCGAACTTTTAGGTTTGCCGTAACTTAATAAGCACAAATGTGTCGGGGGGTTTTACATGACGACTATTGGGCACAGTCTTCACGGCATTGGCGGATCCAATCGAGTCCTGTTCAATCCTTGTAGACCAGTTTGCAAACACACTGGCAACGGCCTAACCTGATCCAGATCTGGCAACGCGTGCATGGTGTGTGCACGCCGGTTGTGTCCGCTGGCAGTGTTAAACCGTACTTGGATTACGCCGATTTATATTCTTTTGAATACCAAGGGTACACAGCTTTACACTAAGCATTTGTACCTTGCTCTTGGGGTCGCCGTGCTTTCGCCTCGCAGCGCCGTTATCAGTTCTTGGCTGGTCTCCCTTGTCGATCTGCGATCTGAGGAAGCGATGACTCGATCTGCCTCTGGCTTGTGGATGCCCACGGATTCATACCCTTGATATTAAACCACAAGGGTCATAGACCGTCGGGCAGGTGCATGGCCCTGGGCATCAACTCTTGCGGGTGTTTTTTGTGTACTCGCCATTCCGCGTCGTCTGCTAAATTAATGTCGTCTGGCGACATTAATGATTTTATCTCCCCACAGGCGCGTTTATTTGGGCTAATTTTCCAGGTGAGACTATCGTTAATAGCTCACACCTTACTAATTGCAATAAATTTCAATTTTGATAATTCTTGTGGTCGCATATATTCAAATATGCATTGTCTTTCTAATTGTGTCTCTTTTAATGTATGTCGCACTGGTCTTTGCCGTCCTTGTCTGGCACCTTTGTTTGCGGCTTGTTATAACCTGTCTTTACTATTTTTTATTGGTGGCCATATTTTACGAGCTTTGCTCTCTATTTGTTCAACCCTCCATCGTATGACTGCTTTTGTATTTACTGATCTGTATAGGGAGAATAAACTTGAAACTTGAAACTTGAAACTTGAAACATCATCTCCACCCAAAAAGGCTAATTCAAGCAAGTTTTAATGGCATTGTTGAACATGCAATTTGTATTCTGGTACCAGTGGGGTGGCTTAATTGTGAGAATAGTCCCGTAACTATTGATTTGGGTGAAATATGATACTAAATAGATGAACTCGTCCTTGTTTTCGCTGACATCCACCGAAACAACAATCCATCAATTTGGCCTAATGATCTTCTGTTAAGGTGTTTTGGGGGCATATGGGGAGGTGCCATCAAAATGGGTCTCATTTCACCTTTCTGGTATATAAATCACCCTTTTCATGGCAATTGTTGGTATATGGATAATCATTTTTACCAAATTTTCGAACATTTTCAGAATATTAGGCCAATTTTTGTCAGTTGAGCCAACATTTTTCAAAGAAAAGGCAAATTTGTGTTGATTTTGCATAAAATTTGTCATCTTGGGTATAGCTATGGGTCCCATTTTTGGGAAAGAAATCATATAGTTACATCTCTACTTCCAGACCCTGGGAGGCACTCCCTACCTCTCTCTAATTTCTTAGATAAATGGAGGACAAATCTTACTTTAGATGAAAACGTTAATTTATTAGATTTTATATTTCATTGAATTTTATTTAATTTTAATCAAACCTGGATTTGTCCTTAATATCAATCCAATTAGTTAGTTTTAATCAAGAAATTTAGAGATAACCAACCAAACCAAGCTTGAACCCGTTAAGGCACCAGTGCTCTGCTGCAGTCCCTCTGGGTGGCAGTCGCATCTAGAAAATAATCAATTCATTCTGCATGGAGATTGGCTGCCCTATGGCTGTATCCAACACACACATTGCCAATCACGCAGAGCTAGAGAACCTCTCCATAGTTTATCATGACCTACTTATCCAGCTTGGCAGTTGTAGCACAGCAGGTGCTCAATACAGGATGATGGCAACTCCCATTTGTCCTTACATTAGGTAACATCATGGGACTAGAGACTGGACAGTACTACTACAAATAGCTCACTAACAGGTGGCAGGAATGAGGTCAGTTTATGTCTAGTCTATTTAGATTATGTGAGAGTAGTGTGTGTGAAAATAGCCACACTCAGCTAACATTGATACTTGAATTGCTAAAAAGGAATCAAATCGTGAACCTGTGAACTTATTTTTAATATGAAAAAGGGGGTTATTTGCCGACACAATTTACAAAAACATTTTTCGAGGGTACACCCAAACTTTTTTAACATCATTTAATAATCTAAAGGGGTCGAGCTTGGAACTTCTACAGGTGCTAACATTATAACTTAATCCCCAAATTTTTCAGTCTTCACATGTACTGGCAGATTTTCTGTATATGTGATGAGAATGAGGCCCGAGATGGAACTTTAACCTTAATTTTAAAATTAAAATTAAAACCTCACATCTTTTTACAATACCGATTTTTGCCGACAAGTCAACATAAATTTGAATTAAAAAAAAAAAAAAAAACAAATTCACCCCCCCCCCGCCTCACACACCACCCACACACCCCCACACACCCCCACTCTAGTAGCAATGGCCCTGTACTTCTTGTCTCTGTAAGATATATAGATAACTATTAACTTAGTTTCCAGCACATCTGACTCAAAACTCTTTTGAATGTTTCTGTGTGTACATATGCTAGGCTAATTTGAATGTTTGGTTAGACTCCCTTGTTGTGGGTGTGTGTGTTGCTTGCTCATCAATCTCAGTGCCATTCACACTAAAATGATGTGCTTAGACTAGTGATAGAGAAATGCAGATGTTACAAATTAGATATTTTAGAATTGGGATTTAAGGATGTTTGATAGTAATTACGTAAGTTGCATGTCTGAATCTGTGTAAATGTTTTACCTCACGGCTTTTAGCGTTATTAATAATATACCATGCACCATAGGGCCAATGTTTTAATTTCCATTTCGGAGAGAACTAATTAATTTTGTCCTCTTTTGTAATGTGCAAATCCATGCAATATTTTCACAATATGAAAATATTTTCAACATTTTGTAAAGGTATTTAAAAAATTCAACCTTTGATGTTTGTAAACAATTGTTGTGTAAATATACCGTTCTGATTCTCATCCGCTAGGAAAGCGATGGACCCCTTTCGACTTGCCTCTTCTACCGACCCTGTCTTGTTTGACAGTTGGCAAGAGTGCCGTGCTAGATATATGGAGGTCGCCGGTTTGAATCTGGCCAAGTGCACATGGGTTTTTTTCAACACTTACGTGCGCTGGCCATCTCCAGGGAAAGATTAATAAATACTCATCCTTGTCTACCTGGAGAACTAAGTAGTTAAACATTTCAAAATGCTTCATTGTCCACAGAAATAGATGGGTATCTACCAATGTTGCTCAGAATCATCTTGCAAATGGCATTAATGGAGTGGTAATGTATAGTAGGACAAAGCTCATATAAGAGTCTGCCTGTAAACTTCTCATGACGCTTCATCTCACGAGTGGGGTCATGGATCTGGAGTCATAGAGGTCATGGCCCAAAAATGGTCCAGAATATAAAATTGCATGGTGTATCCACATTATGTTGATCATATTTTCATGACACTTAGATCCAATGGTCTTTTGGTAGTGTCCCACATGTTGGTGACCCCATGTGACCTTGGTAACCTCATGTGACCTTTGTGGCCCTAAAAAGGTCCGAATTATAAAATTGTGTGGTGTATCTACAAATGCCGATCGATTTTCATGACCGTGACCACTTGGATACGGTCCTGGGGGAGTGTACTACATCTAATGTGAAACTTGTCCCCTATTCACAACCGTGCGGCAGACCATGCCTTCTGTGAATGCTATATTTTTTAAAGTATTAGTCTCGCATTAGGAGGCATGATGCCCACGGTGGGCTGAAATTTTATCCAATGTTCTGGAACTGTAATAGTACTGTGATGATGCGGGTGATGATGCCATCTCAACATACAATGCAGGGGAATAACCTCTAGCTGCATACTTTTGAATGATGTGAGGTATAGTGGGCATCCCTAGACCAGTGACATTTCTGTTATTTGGATAAAGTTTCATGCTAAATATGATTGATTTGTGGAAATTGTTTTGAAAGGGTACTTTGGCGGTATGGTGAACTGGCACATGCTGTAAGTTGAATGTGCCTTTCTCTATGTGTAGCTGGGGAATTACATATTGTATGTTTGGTTTAAAAATCCCAGCTAGCTCTCCGCACTGTCTGTGTAGTCATCCTGAGGCAAAACACCAACAATAAAATACAACAGAAAAATGTAGCCACTCGGCAGATCGCCACTCTGACAATATTTGTTCTTGTACTCGACTTGCTCAGAGATATTTAATCCATGAATCTCCTTTCTCGCATCCCCAGGTATTATGATGGCAAAACGGATGCGGGGAGTAATTGACAACGGAAGTAATTATCCTTCGAGTATTCTCATCAGTAATGCTTGAGTGCTCGAATCATGCAAGAAGACAGGACTAAGTCGAGTTACAAAATTGCAAGTTGACTATCTCCTGTAGTCAAGATGTAGCAGGAGAGGAAAATAACTCTTTAGCATTTTGATGGTGTTAATTTGTGCATATCCAGGGTATCATAATACTTGTTGTGATTCAAATTTAATAACTACACCCAAAATTGCTGACTTGTACACTGTTTGGGTGAAAAATTGTGTGATAAGGTGTTTGAAAATGATATTGCAGCAAGAGTATTTGCACTGGGCATGAAACAGTCTTTGTGTGGCACGATGTTGTTTGAGCGTACTCAGTTTGCATGACTTGTACGGAAAGTGCTTTGCAGCATTTCAGTTTTATGCAAATTATGAATATTTAAAAATTGCAAAAACTAAAAAATCAATAAAACTCAAAAACTTAAAAAACATAAAATAAGAAAATTATTAAAAGATGAGATTTGTTTTATCCATTTTATATGGAGCATAATGGATTGGAAATCCACCACAAAATTAAACACTGGATTACCATCCATTATTGACACGATCTAAGATGGACGAAACAACAAACCTCATCTTTTTGTTCTCATTCTGATTTTGTAAATTTTGACTTCTTTTTATCGACATAATTATTTGTCAAAGATAGTGTTACACATTCTTTATTATTCATTTAATAATTGACACCCATGATAAACAAATGTTCAGTCCAAGGAACAAAGTCATCCTGTGGTATGATGTAATGCTGCGTGTAAATTGCATTTGATACAAGGTGACATACATGACACAGTGTAAATGTGCCGTTTCAAATATTTGAGTACACCCACGAATTGCTGACGCATTATCCATCTATGCTCAGTAATGAATGCACGGAGCTTTAATCTAAAACCAATTCAATTTCTTTTAATAGGTAAACACACCCACTGAATAGAAATAAGAATACCACTAGAGGAAAGAAAAGCCAAAAAAGGCTTCCTCCCATTCACATAAAAATTGATACATAACCATGTTGTTAACAGCTAAACATGTAAGAAACTTGTAAAGTAACAATGTTTTGTGTGAATGAATCCTGAACACATCACACATCAAAAACATGATGAACAGTTAGTTCTGATGCTTATCATGCACATGTACAGGGGGTGTGGTTCATAATCATTTGTTGTGTGCAAGTACCATTAAAACTGCACGGCTGAGTCGGAGGAAAAGAGTGTTAAAAATGTCCATTGTTTGGTTGGAATAATATACATGTAATTTGAATGAAAACAAATGTGTTTCAAAAATTGCCCTTGAACTCATTACAAATTTTACACCGTTCCTGGGATAAGTAAATGGCCACATCCCCTTGACATCATAAAATTGTCTGTGTTTCATTGAAACAGCCATTGCTATGAAAGGACTTGTCAACATACCTAATACAAAATTTGAATTTAATGTACCATTTAATGGTAGTCTGTAACAGTTGCATATATTATAGCCCATAGATTTAAATAATTTCCACAGCAATAAAAACCCATTTTTAAATTGTAGCATCAAAAAGATTTTGCAGATGAGATGAGAAAAATGTAAGGTTTGATGATACTAAAATATTAGTTTTAAAGCGTGCAACGAGAGATTTTGAGGCACCAAATATTGTCATAATAGTAATTTCAGATAGATTAGACACTAAAATAGATGTCTTCTCTTGTATTTGCCTACAGAAATGTCTAAAAGAGAGAAAAACCCGGCGATTTTGATTTGCTGATAGTTCTATGTAAAACCATAGGTGAATTTCGTATTTGCTCCTATACGAAATTAGGAAATTCACCATTTTATCAAGAGAAACCATTCTCAGCTTAATCCTTTCAGCTGGGGGTATTTTTGATGTGGAAAAGCTTTACATCAAGGCAACAATCAGTATTTTGATTTTTTTAGGGGACACCTGATATGTGAAATCTCTCGTTGCACCTTAATGGGTTAGCGGTGGGTTGATACTGAGGAGCGGCTAGGCCCCTTTTAAAGGTGCATTTCATGATCCAAGCAATTGCCAATTCAGGCGATGGTTTATGATTCATTAGATATCCTCAAAAAATGTTTATTTCATAATTTCAGGTGATTGACAGTGCATTTGCTATGAGGAAACATATCATAATGTCCCATAGGCCATTGTGTTGTAATTTCTGTTGTTACGAACAGAAAATAAAAAAAAATTATGATTTCTTCCCAGAGTAGATCAAATTGCACTTAATATCAGGCAGACATACTATATTAGGCCAATGGTAAAAGGAAGATTAAACAAATTTCAACTTTTTTTGTTTTTAGGTAAGTCAGGGGGTTGGCGGGAGAAAGGCTGGGCATCACAAAATGCCCTTTAATTTTGAAATAAACATACAAGCTCATACAACCAGCTTTATTAATGAGGATGTTGTCGGTTCGAATTCTGCCAAGCACACTTTCTTCTTTTTTTACAGTTGTGTGGGCCGGCAGCTTGAGGGAAATTTTATAAAATTCATTCTTCTACGGAGAACTAAGTAGTTAAAATGTACAGTTTATTAATAATAGTTGTAAATGGCCTACTACTTAACATCCAAACATGTTTTGTTTGTAGTGGACAATTGTAGTTCATAACAACAAATGTGTGGGAAAAGGATACGACTACAGGGTACATGACTGCAGGGTACTGGTAATTATTTTACCTCAAAAATACTTTTCAATCAGATTCAGTTCAAATAGATTATTACAAAACATGCTTAGGTCAATCATCTGTTCTAATGTGTTGGATGGAACAGGTGTCGCCCACGGGGAATTACAATTTTGTATTTGACACTGTAAGATGATCCTTTTTAACTATCTTAAATATCATCAGTGCAATAATACTATTTACTAGGCTCCTGGTCTAGGCTATAGAAATTAATTTTGCTCCACTAGCTAATACCCTTATATATAACTAATTCTTTGCAGATTTCTTGCAACCCTGATCACGATTCCCAAATCTGTACACCAATTGTCAGAAAATTCTTAAGGAAGTAAGTTTTAAGGGACGTGAGAGAAGACTTGCTCAATACTGGTATGGTATTAGGTATATATGGCACATAAAAAGTATTTGTCACCAAAATAAACAACTAAACTCTATACTCACTTCTTGGAAACCTTTCTTTGGCCTATTCACCATGTATTCCATGTCTTAATGCAAGCGGTCTGTTCTCCTTAATCACATACACTGACCCCATTACTTCTACAATTTGCAATATGTTTTCAAGGACCAAACCAATATGGACTTGCCCAATCCCAAGATAATATGGAAGGAAAGAGAGAGAGAGAGAGGGGGAAGGAGAAAGAGGACTTTTTTGTCCAATATGTACTCCTTATAGCCACTTCCATTGCAATTTTGATGAGCATATTTGTAATTGAAGTCAATGTCTGGTGGTATTGATTGAAATACAGGTGCATCAGTCTGAGTTGGTTTGTTTGTCACCACATCAAATCAATTATCTGATCTTAAAAAGAGAACCTTTTATTGGGAAGGGGCTGTAACAGGAGATATCATTTTTACATGGTTTTAATGGTGTATTTTATAAGGCTCATAGGTATTTAGTTAATTACCATAAAATGTTCTATACTGGTAGGCTGTGTTTTTTGCGTATTGATATTTTTATGTAATGGGACATTTGAATTGGGGCTGGGATAGGATAATCATTTAAATGGGTGAATGGAAGGGAATTAGACATATCTACATAAAAAGAAAGTGTTCTTTTTTCCATGGGGCATGAGAGCGGCAAGGGGATTGCCATATCATTTCGTAAAATGTAACAAACTATTGATAAAATGTCCATATGTGCTATGCCCCACAGCCGATGTTTCACTTTTTTCAAAACTTTCACTACCATATTCAAAATCACCATGAAAAATGCATTCATGTGAGTCTAAACAAGCCTGGTTAGGGAGGGGTCATTATTTATGCCAGGGGGAATGGAGGAGTTGAGGAGGAATACAAATTTTACAAGCAAGAGGGAATATTATATTTTTCAACAAGGAAAGAGGGGGAAAATGAACTTTTAAATAGAGAAATTTTGTAAAATCAGGGGGAATGGGAAATTTTTGAATGTTAGCAAAGGGGAATGCAATTTTTTCTGCCACTAAAACGTTGATATCCTCCATCTCCCCCAAATAATAACCATTCCCTTAGTGGTTGTGGTCATTTGAGAAGCCTTCTCAATACCCACTGATGACACATGTGTTATTTCCCATACAGAATATACCTGGGTTGAAAGCGTTAATGATGAGACGTCAGTCTTCACTTGAGATATTGGTCACCACTCTCACAAATAATTGTTTAAATTGGGCCAGGAAAGTTTCTGATTGACATAAATGGAGCATCTTATAATTTGTGATCTTGTTGAGTGTGTATTGAGTCAACATCTGGTCATAATGGTTGAAAAAAAAGAGTCATCACCAGTCAGTGAAGTTGTTAGTCACAATGCCAGGCATTCTGTCTCCAAAATATTTAAATTTCTGAATGGGATTGCAGTCAATGGTGCATTCAATGGTAATTGGAATGATATCAACCTGTCTTGTCTGACTGTGGACCAGACAAGTCTAGAAAGGAAAGGATGACCTTCTTATTTGATAGTGCGGTGGTGTCGCCCTCAAGCCTGGCTCATAAGATAAGGAGTGATTCAGAATTTGTGTAGGGCATTTTTCCCTAAAATGCAGATGATGGTGACACATTTTCCTAAATCAATGAAGTGATTTTCCAATGACCATTTTAGGATTGCATGTAACTTAAAGGCACTATCAGTGATTTGCTAAATCAGAAAATCAAGAAAATAATTAAAAAAACAGATTTTTGGATGTTTGTAACATGTGTATCTATCCTAACATACCCTGCAAGTTATAAGGCTGAAAGCAACCTAATAAAGACATTTTAGTCATTACTGTCCGTACGGACACTTTCTACAACACGTAATTGAATGGAGATTCATTTCTTCAAAAGGTGCTATTTTGTTCCCTTTTTGGCATTTTGCATTTGGAAAAGATCACTTACGCAAATTCTACAGATTTGCCCTTCACTTTTAGACTACTTCTGTAAATTTTGAATATTTTGACTCTTTTGGGTGGATCACTGATAGTGCCTTTAAAATACATGCACACTGTCATGTGGTTTTGATGAGCAGCTATGATCTGAACAGGGGTGCAACAGGGGTCAGTGTTCAATTCATGGGAGGCAAGTTCATCATTTTCCCTGTGGGTGTGTATCATTTGGTGAGTGCCCAGTGCAAATCAACTGCAGTCTTGGAAATACCTCTTTTGGCAATATCTTCTGCATCATAACAGAAGATGCTATGAGCATGAAATGTGTCAATTATCAAAAATGGATAATCCCTATAAAAGTCCCACATCAAAATCCTTCCTATAGTTTTCAACCAGATAATTCACCTCTGTCGGACATTTTGAAAACTCCTTTTTAATTTTCTCGCACATAATAGTTTGCCCCTTACAAAGTCAAAACTCTACATGATATATCATCATCTTAATAAAAGATCCATTCAGAAATTATAAAAATAGCAAGTTAGTAATCACCAGTGAGTTGATAAAGGTGTTTTGCATTTTTGTGGGCCGCCAGCTATAGCTGGCAGGACCACTTAGCAATCCGTTGTGCGTGTGTATGTGTGTGTGGATGTGTGTGTGGATGTGTGTGTCACAAATTGTTAAGTTTTTTTAAATTGGCCTCAATTGAAAAGTTTCACTTCAATTGGAACTTTTTTTTTTTTTTTTTTTTATCTTCTGCATCATAACAGAAGATGCTATGAGCATGAAATGTGTCAATTATCAAAAATGGATAATCCCTATAAAAGTCCCACATCAAAATCCTTCCTATAGTTTTCAACCAGATAATTCACCTCTGTCGGACATTTTGAAAACTCCTTTTTAATTTTCTCGCACATAATAGTTTGCCCCTTACAAAGTCAAAACTCTACATGATATATCATCATCTTAATAAAAGATCCATTCAGAAATTATAAAAATAGCAAGTTAGTAATCACCAGTGAGTTGATAAAGGTGTTTTGCATTTTTCTTTAATTTTATTTAAAATGAGAATTGTCAGAGACGATGTTGCGCAATCCAGACCGTCGTCTGCCATTTGTACACCATATGGTAACAGTAGACACCTGATGATCCTAAACCAGATGTACGTCATGAAGCAGACGATATTACTCATAGTGAACTGGATGATGGAACCGGAAATCCGGAAGTGATAGATGCATCATCAATTTGAAGGAGAAGATGATTGCAATAATGGGATATGGATATATACCACAATATGTTGCACGGCAAAATGTCAGAGTACTTAAATTGCTAGAGTCAATTAATAATATATTTTTGTTGTGATGAGAAAGATGTACATGAAAGATATATGCACAAAATTGCTTCCGGTGTCCATAAAATGTTGCCATCATATTTTTTAAGACCACAATTTGGAATCTTATCTTGATTCCCACTACTTTTGGCTTCAAAATTAACAGCAGACTGAATATAGCTTAACACTCATGTGCAGTGGCGTACCGACCGGGACAAGGGGGGCAGGGGGGCAAGTTGCCCCCTCTGGCTCGAAATAGCGGGACGATATGGACCAAAATATGCATTTTCACCCTTCTTTTTCGGGCAACTTTGACCAATTTCAGCCTAAGATTTTTGCGCGCATTTCGTCAAATTCAGACTTAACTGGAGCAATTCACCGGGACGACATACAAATTTTGCCCCCTCTGGCAGGACGACTTGGAAATTTTGCCCCCTCTGGATCAACTGTCTCAGTACGCCACTGCTCATGTTGTACCTAAAATATGTAATTTGTACTGCACTGATCTACCAATTTTGCAGATCAAAATTAATTATTAACTACTAGCAATCTTTAAACTTGCAATATGTCCTTATATGCTAGAAGCACGCTACCAATATCTAAAAATAGCTATTACAGCAGCATCGTGCAACACTCTCCAATGAATGTCACACAATGACATCATCTATGATGTAATCTTTAACTTGCACCATACTTGGAAAATCCCTGTGTTATTTATAGTAGCTTTTCTAGCTATAAATGTCTCTAAACTTGTAAACAAATTATACCGCCTTTCAAATTTAGCATTGGGGACAGTGGCGTACCGACCGGGGGGGCAGGGGGGGCAAGTTGCCCCCTCTGGCTCGAAAAAGCGGGACGATATGGGCCAAAATGTGCATTTTATCCCTCTTTTTTTTAAATTTTAACCAATTTCAGCCCAAATTTGGGCAAAATTTAAGTAAATTCAGCAATTTTCGCGCGCTACGCGCGCATTTTGTTAAGTTCAGACTTTATTGGAGCAAATCACTGGGACGATATACGAATTTTCCCCCTCTGGCGGGACGACTTGGAAATTTGCCCCCTCTGGATCAACTCCCTCGGTACGCCACTGATAGGGGAATAATAAAACAAGGTACTTTACCTGCTAGGAATCTTTTCTCTAGTTGCATACAGAAATATTTTTAATCACACAATTAAAGGGGGATGGCCCGATTTAAGGATATGAAGTTTTCATCTTGATAGATTGGCCTTCACCCCAAACCCCCATCTGTAAAGTTTCGCGCCGATATTTCAATCCGTTTTCATGTGAGAGCTAAAAACGTGATTTTGTAATCACCATAGAGTACTGTGTAAAATTAATATTGGTCGACCAAAATGGGGTACATTTCCGCTCATAACTTCCAAAGCAAACATCTTTGGCCCTAAGATTTCACAGGGTAAATGAGAAAAATAGTAGCTTTCTTCTGATACCAAAATGTTGACCACTTCCGGTAAAATCTTGAGCTTCTGGGGACGAGGCTATTAGCGATCGGGCCATGGACCTTTAAGGATATAACAAAATAAACTGGTACAAGTTTATTTCAATTCTTTTGAAATTATAACATGAAATACACTATTTAACTATCCCAGTGCATTTGCACATGTCCGAGAATGTCATTAAAAAGACACTGGCACATTTGAAAAATAGTGTGCCCTCAAGATTTTTCAAAATCGATATTTTTGCATGGTTGTAAGGCTTTTATATACAAAAGCCCCCACCCGAAATGATTAAGACCAAATCAGCTTCCTTATTTTTTTTTTTTTTTTTTTTTTTCAGCCCAAATTTGGGCAAAATTTAAGTAAATTCAGCAATTTTCGCGCGCTATGCGCGCATTTTGTTAAGTTCAGACTTTATTGGAGCAAATCACCGGGACGATATACGAATTTTCCCCCCTCTGGCGGGACGACTTGGAAATTTGCCCCCTCTGGATCGGCTGCCTCGGTACGCCACTGATTGGGGAATAATAAAACAAGGTACTTTACCTGCTAGGAATCTTTGCTCTAGTTGCATACAGAAATATTTTTAATCACACAATTAAGGATATAACAAAATAAACTGGTACAAGTTTATTTCAATTCTTTTGAAATTATAACATGAAATACACAATTTAACTATCCCAGTGCATTTGTACATGTCCGAGAATGTCATTAAAAAGACACTGGCACATTTGAAAAATAGTGTGCCCTCAAGATTTTTCAAAATCGATATTTTTGCATGGTTGTAAGGCTTTTATATACAAAAGCCCCCACCCGAAATGATTAAGACCAAATCAGCTTCCTTACGGGTAAACAGAACGATTTTATAATGTAACGTCGCCGGTGACGTTAAATTCAGCAGACAACGAAAATGGCGTTTAACACAAGAACACGCACACCGTATGCATGTTTCCCACGCTATGCACACTGTTTGATCGGTCTATAACCTTTGTGGTTTTAATATCAGTGAGTTTTTTTTTTTTTTTTTTTTCTAAGATTTCACAGGGTAAATGAGAAAAATAGTAGCTTTCTTCTGATACCAAAATGTTGACCACTTCCGGTAAAATCTTGAGCTTCTGGGGACGAGGCTATTAGCGATCGGGCCATGGACCTTTAAGGATATAACAAAATAAACTGGTACAAGTTTATTTCAATTCTTTTGAAATTATAACATGAAATACACTATTTAACTATCCCAGTGCATTTGCACATGTCCGAGAATGTCATTAAAAAGACACTGGCACATTTGAAAAATAGTGTGCCCTCAAGATTTTTCAAAATCGATATTTTTGCATGGTTGTAAGGCTTTTATATACAAAAGCCCCCACCCGAAATGATTAAGACCAAATCAGCTTCCTTATGGGTAAACAGAACGATTTTATAATGTAACGTCGCCGGTGACGTCAAATTCAGCAGACAACGAAAATGGCGTTTAACACAAGAACACGCACACCGTATGCATGTTTCCCACGCTATGCACACTGTTTGATCGGTCTATAACCTTGGTGGTTTTAATATCAGTGAGTACGAGTCAAAAATATTCATGTAATATACACATTTGTTGATTAAAGTTATGGAAAACTTAAAAGTTGGCCTACAAATTACCTGGATGTCTTTATCCTCATATCAATGTCCCTATCTGTTTTGGGGTATGTTATTTTTATATGTAAAATATATCTCTGTTCTTCCAATGGCCTAGACTATCATTTAAGAGCAAATTGAAGAAATTTCATATTTTGTGAAAATGTGCCAGTGCCGCTTTAATAGGTTGAAATATTTCACACAAAAAAGAGAAAAAATATGATTTTGGTAAAATAATGCCCTCCTCACAAGTGATAAATGGGTTTTGGAAAATTGGGATTCTTTGGGGACATTTGCCGCTGCCACGTCTGGACAAAATATTTTTGACAACACTGAAATAGGTGTAGAATAAGTGAGTGAGTGCTATAGTATAGTGGCCAGGAGTAGTGGACAACTTACAAACAAACATCATTTCTTGAGAAAACATAATAGATGTAGGTAGGTAGATCATCAATATTTTAGTATGAGCTGTAAAGTATAATCTAGTCATGCTGCAGTCATCAATAAGTTAACACACAGGCACCAGTGTTGATTAAATATACATGACACAGGAAGAAGTGCTTGACCATGATCATAAACTGTGTTATAACATTGACAGTCAGGAATTTGTCATCTCTTGTGTGGTGTTCATTGCTCATTCTACCCTTAAAACCTCCCACACCATACAAAACTCTGCAGTGCTGAGGCCAGAAAATGCACTGTGTCTGGGGAGTTTCCATAACCTGACCCATCTGACACACTTTTTTCTGACACACTTATGAATTCGGAAACCCTTCACGAATAAAGTACAGGTTTATTCCGTTAAGGTTTCCGAATTCATAAGTGTTTCAGAAAAAGTGTCAGATGGGTCAGGTTACGGAAACTCCCCTGTGTCTGGGATGTGATTGCATCAAACGAACACACACAGGTAGGCAACACACTGGTGGCGTAACATCCCCAGCCATTGGCCATGGCGCCCGAGGGTTCCCTGGTTCGAATCCTCATCGAACACCTCTCACTTTTCTCTTGCTTTTCTTCAAGTTGCTCTATTCCTCCGTTTTCTCCCAGGATGCAGGATAAAAACAAAAAGGAGTTAAGACTAATAGTACTTGTACCTGACATAATGCAGGCTTGTTTTTTCTGTAAGGGAAAGAAAACAAAATAATGTTCTGAACAAACTAACCACAGAGAAAGATGTGTTAAAGAAAAGTCCATGACTTACCCTCAAAATGTTCTCAATTTTGAGATTTTGGCATGGTTGTATTTTTATATCAACTAAAACTACCTCAGATTGATTTAGCTCTAAATGAGGCTATTTGCAATCGGACCATGGCCCTTTAACCCGATTCATAAATGTAATATTAAAGCTGACATTTGACAAAAATCTGAATATATCATGAAATCCAATGCAGTAATGTTTGTAACGAAAAGATGCACACACCCGCCCGTAAAATAGATCAATCCAATGGCTCATGTAAACATTCTAAGCACATCGCGTATGCTCATTAACAATAACATGCACTGTGCAGTGACAATTATCAATGCATGAATTTTGTCCAGTCATATTTTTCTCATAAAGATGTTTATGAATCAATATCAAATAAGTGGGAATTATTTGTTTCATGTTTCTGCATGTAAAGGCAAACCAGATTGACTCTTGATTTTGAACACAAACAAGTCACACAGAATATATGCGTGTATAGGTGTGTTTCTATGGGGACCCTTTTTCCGGTTTTTACCAGAAAAGGGATTAAACTTGGTCAATAGGGAACAGACCCGTCCTACTCTATTTTCTTGCTTTATACCGAAGGAAGTTTCCACCAGTATTTATCCTTTTGGAAAGGATATTGCCGGAGAAGAAATTATCCGCGGTTAATGCCAATAGTAACACACATTGTTCCGATATTTAGAGTGCAAATACCAGATGAAGAACGGAATTGAAAGCAAGTATCGCATGCAATTGACCCCCGTCCCAGAATGCGCAGCGATGTGACGTAGCAACGATTTTTCATAGCCAACATCCATGATTCCTGTCGCTTCTTACTTTTTGGTGCTGCGATTGCAAGTCTCCGTAGAAGCTGGAATATCTTCTGTGTCTTTTGGTGCCTACACGACGTGGGATGGGCTTGCAGAAGAATCATTTACTGATGGATTAAAAAATCAAAATTGAATTAGACTAAGGTCACAATTCGCTATTCCCACCATCCTTGATCTGACAGTTCGGCAAGGTCAGACCCACAAATAATGCGGTTGGACCTTTGCATAGACTTAGATGGTTTAAATCACAGGCGTGACGGTTCTTTAGCGGTCGAGTTTCCGTAAAATGTGCTCAATTCGAACACTTTGCACTATCGGGCTATTCTCAGTAGCAACCGGATAAATTTTTTATTCTGGATAAAACCATTGCCAATAGAGAACACGAATATGTTATTTGGCATCAGTCACTCTGTTATGAAGCTGACTAATTGGTTTATTGATCAAAAGTATATAACGCAGTATGGGGGAAATTTCAAAGGTTGAGCATATATTTAAACTGAAAAATCTTGATTCTCATTGGCAAATACTTGCACATCACACTATGTAGTGTGGATTTTGGGTGCTTAAATATATATGAGCCTCTATTATACAATATTTTCAGACAAAATAGTATTATTTTTTAAATATATAAAAATAATGTTCGTAGACGCGGTGTAGTGTTTACAACCCAAAAATCTGCAATACAATGTTAAGATGATTTTGAAATCATTGCTGGGAATCTAGATATGCATTGGATATAATGACCATGCCATATTTGGAAATTTCTTAGATGATAGTGTTGTGTTGCAAATAAAACCTTCCAAAATGTTATGGGTAGGTGTGTTTATAACTGATCAAGTGCATTTAGAGGAATTGTATCCTAGAAAATCTCTTTGTGTTCTTGAAAGAGATATTATATGCCAGAGAGAAGAAAATGTAAAAACAATTTTAGATAAAAAAATGTGGAATTGTAAAAAAATGAGCCTGCCTAAAGGAGCTTCTTGCAGCGTGAAGTCGTAATTAAAACAAAGTATTTTTGAGTTTGTGGATTTGGAAAGTTGGAAACATCACCTGTCGCATATTAAGCATTGCAAATCCCATGTTAGTATGTCGCCAGCCAGTTGTTGCAGCTGTGCGGGAATAAAAACCAATTATTCTTGGCAGGCATCACGTATAGCATCACAACAAAACAAACCCTGTTAATTCTGCCAAAGATTTCATGTTAACAACAGGCTCGTG
Organism: Ophioderma brevispina; assembly: GCA_023653785.1. Taxonomy (NCBI): domain Eukaryota; kingdom Metazoa; phylum Echinodermata; class Ophiuroidea; order Amphilepidida; family Ophiodermatidae; genus Ophioderma; species Ophioderma brevispina. Next base: position 91,308 of record JAMKCH010005197.1, on the reverse strand, counting down.
ATTAGTTGTACAAGTCCATTGAAGTTTAAGATCTCACGACTGTTAGCTGCGTTTTTCCAGGTGACCTTGGGTGCGATACACAAAAGGGAGGGGTATAAAATAGAACTCTTGCCAAAAATGAGTTATTTTAATCTCTTTAAATGTAAACAAGTGAAAATTTCCACTCCCAAAGTGTGAAAACTGTCTTTTGTGTAAACCACTCACAAATGAGTGGAGGTGTATAAAAATCGTGAAATTCCAGCTACAAAAGAGGAAAATCACTTTCAAAAAGAGGGATTTCCACTCGTTTGAGGGTTGGAGGTTAATTGAAGGGCGCAACACCTTTGAGGAGTTTTTGTTAACGACAGGGACAACATGAAAACGAGTGGAAAATCCCACTCTTTTTGGAGTGATTTTCACTCATTGAGTGGAAATTGCTCTTTTAAGTAAAAACCACTCATTTTGGAGTGGTGTACCAGAATTCACTCTTGTTGGAGTGGGAAATTTTTTTGTGACATTTGAAAGTATATGCAAAATAGGTAGTGAAAACGCATTGGTAGAGTACAAGTAAACCATACCAAACATGTAGAAATCTGTGGTCCGTGACAAGATTTCTAGCCAATCAATTCACGCCCTTATCAGTTCATTGACACGCGGCACCATAGGGAATCAATGTGGGGGAGGCAGAACCTTTTATCATCTTGACTTAATATCAATATCATCCAAATTATGGAATTGTTTTGATTAAATTAAATGATCATTTGTAGAATTTTGAGCATGGGTGAACATAATTTGGAACAAAATCTGAGAAATAAGCCTTTGGTAGAAAGGACGAGTCATGGATGCGATCTGCAACAGAAAAGAAAACTTAAATCTTAATTTTTTCTTGGAATTCAAAGCCCTCTAGAAGTGGTCGTGCTAGCTAACAGATAGCAATGAGATAATACGCCATTTATAAATATTAATATGGGGAATTTTCAACCCTAGAAAGTCTAGGAGTGTTGTAAGTTCTTAATAAAAACATTCAGGAAGGTGGCATTATAACATGCTCTTTATGGTACATGCAACAGAAAAAATGCTTTTTTCTTGGAATTCAAAGCCCTCAAGAAATGGCCGTGATATCTGACAGATATTGAACGCTGAGGAGATGAATGTGCGCAGAGCAATACTCAACTGGGCAATTCAACCTAGATATTCTAAAGGGCAACTCTTAAAGGGACGGGTTAGATCGTTCTTTGGACCCCCCCTGATTTACCCGGGAAGTAGTATCGATTTTGATAGCAGATGAAAGGTCATATGTTTCTCATTGTCATCATGAAAGTTTGAGCCCTCGAACCAGTTATTCCCAAGATCTAAACAAAAAAACGTCACGTTTTAGTGGTTTTTAACAAAAAAACCTTTTATTGGCACCCAGTATTGAATAGGGTTTGCAACAGCATTATTGACGTACCATTAACAACGCAATTTGTTCCCACGGTACTTGATGTGTTGTATGTGCAAGTGCCAGGCTCTCTCATATCAAGTAGGGAACACATACACAAAATCGGAACAACCACCTTTAAGGTGGCATTTTCACATTCTGCAATCATTGTTTTGTTAACACTTGTTTGATCATCTTTGGGATCCCAACTTGCTTAGAAGTAGAATCAATTGTTATATCCGATGAAAGTCTGCTTCTCATTGTCCACAGGGTTTTGTTTGTGTACATAGGCGGCTCGATCATTTATTTAAAAAATATTAACTAAGTCGAAGGTAAAGTAAAAGTAAGGTAAAGGGGACGGACCTGTGTACACAGGAACGGAGTGCCCGTCTTTCTTCCGAAGCGATTGGGCCAGACTCCACCATATAATGTTGCTGTAGTGGGATCGCCACGCCTCATCTACAGCAAGTCTGTTACCTTCCCAGCATTGAATAATGTCGGTACCCATATATACACCTGGGTAGAGAGGAGTAATTGAGGTAAAGCGCCTTACTCAAGGACGCAATACATTGACCTCAGCGGGGCTCGAACCCACAAACTTTGGCGTGCGGGCCGAACGCTGATCCACTGGACCACATGTGCCCTCGAAGACAAGCATAACTTGTATTATATGAAAGATAATTGTCATACGATTACTTGTGGGCTTATAAATTTGATTAAAAAATCGTCCATGGCTTCAAAATGCAATAAAACTAGCAAATTAATTAAAATTTAGCTGAAATCCAAGATGGCGTTTTTCAGGTGCTTACAAAAATAGTCATTTCTTTACGAAAGATACATAAAAAAAATGGCCATTTTAGTGGTTAACCATCAATATTAGCACAGGAATGAATAGGCATTGCAATACAGTGTGAGCCAATAAAAACCCTACATTCAGAATAAAAAATAATTAAAATAGTTAAGAATTATTTTTGCTGAAATGTTTGCTTTGGTTATAAAGAGGGATAAACAGGCTTTCAGAAAGCGTTTATTTGGTGTCATTTGGACTCTGGAGGAAGAAGTTATGCCTATTTTGCTGAGAGACTTAAAAATCCTGTTTGGCCGATTTTGAGCCAAACAAAGATGCATCGTTTACATAGAGTAACATGGTCATCAGCGGTGAATTGAGTAAAACATTTAACACCAAGTTATTGTTAAGACAATAGAAGGCGGGGAGAATGATTGCAAGATTATAAAATTAATATTCCGGAGGTTAAGATTACAAAAGAAAATGCTGAGTGAAAAAAAAATCAATTTCCCAAATAAGAAAGTCAAGATAGCTGGTGTAAGACCACGGTTTGCTTTGGATAAGCAAAATTTCATGGGTTTAATCTACAACGAAACTTGGGAGCCAAAGTGAAAGCATAGAAGGTGGTTTGGAGTCAGCTTGGAAAAAACAGTTGCATATAATCTTTAAGTTTTAATTCCAATTTATTTATTTCAGTTTTAGTTCTTCTTGCAATTTAACGACGCTGAGTATAGTGTATTTGTGCAAAATGTAAAACAAAGCAGTTTCATTATGTTTATGAACTGAGACATCGATATGGAGTGATTTTCAATCACTGTCTCTTTATGATTGAACAATGGTAATTTAATTTGTTGAAGATATTTTACCTATAATTACGTTTCACAATAGACCGTTTTATTCAAAATGATATGTTTTTGTCAAGAAGAAATCGATACCAACTGAAATTGCATGTGTGAATTATCTTTGCTATAATGGATTATGGTTTACGTCGGCATGGTTGGTGTCAGTCTCTCCGCATTGTATGGCTAAAAGTGGCCAAACAGAATTTTTAGATGTCTTCGCAAAATTGACATAGTTTCTGAACCCCAAGTCCAAAAGACACCAAATAAAATCTTCCGATAGCCTGTTTATCCCTCTAAACAATCAAAGCAAACATTCAAGCAAAAAAATGTTTAACTCTTCAAGAAAAAATCTTTCCTGAATGTAGGGTTTTTATTGACTCACACCGTATGCATTATGGCTTCTACCAGCAAAATTGCAAGTTACTTTCCCACGAAACTTATTGTTGAGTGTGTGCAAGTGCCAGGCTCTCACAGCCCTTAGACAACAGAGAACACAATGCACTTAAATTGGAACAAGCACCTTTAAGGATGGTCCCATAGGTAGCTGAAAAGATACTAAATAGGTCTAAAAATCATTCTTGTCAACAGGTGGTCATAATAACACAAATGAAAACCAATAGTAGGTGTCCTTGTCTTCCATTCCCAGAGATTTAAAGGTGCATATCAGGTGTCCCTAAAAAAATCGAAAGTCCTGATTTTTGCCCTGGTGTACAGCTTTCCATCAAAAATAACCCCATCTGAAAGGATTAAGCTGAGAAACGTTTCTTTGGTACAAAAATTGTGAAATTTGTAATTTCGTATAGGAGCAAATACGAAATTCAGCCTATGTTTTACATTGAATTATAGCAAATCAAAATCACCTTTTTCTCTCTTTTAAGACATTTCTGTAGTCAAGTACTAGGTAAGAAATCTATTGAGTGTCTAATCTATATGAAATTACGATTTTGACACAATATTTGGGTGCTTCAAAATCTCTCGTTGCACCTTTAACAATGTTTAATTTCAGCTCTAGGATGTAAAAAATTACAAAATACGGGGGGGGGGGGGGGTCATATTTTTACTTTTAATTTTTTTGGCAAACCCTACCATCCTTTTTTCATTTTTTTCTACAGATTATGAAAGCAGGTGTACTATTACATAACTTTCTTGCTGTGGGTATCATGAAAATACCTATAACACAAGATATGGCCATTTTCCCCCAAACCTTAATTTCAACACATTTTGGGGGGAAATGCTCATATCTTATTTTAATTACATAACAATTGCAGCAAGAAAATTATGTAAGAGTACACCTGCTTTCATAATCTGCAGACAAAATTTAAAAAAGAAAAAGGTGTAGGGTTTCCAGAAAAATTCAAAACGTAGAAATATGAAAAACCTGTATTGCTTGATTTTTTACATCCGAAAGCTTAGAACGTGCAGAAATGTAAAACGAAGAAGCTACGAAGACACATACTTTTGGTTTGAAATTGTTTTGATGTGACCACATATTGGGAAATATAATCTTTAGACCTATTAAGTCACTCTTGAGCTACCCAAGTGACCACCTTTAATGGTTTTGTACTCGTGTGCATATATTTTGTAAATTTAAGCAAATGTGCTAAAAGTAATTTTAATAAAATCTAAATGTGTCTTAATAGTTACTTTGTTGTTGGTAATGTTTTATATCTGGTTATTCAAGATTGTGGCTCTCAGAAAAAAATCCTAAAATTCATAATGACAATAAATAAGCACCCAGTGTCAGCAGTGAGTTTTATAGGTAAAATATAAAAGAGAAGTAGGCAAGTGAAGATGCTTTAGGCACCCAGGTCAATGACCTATAGAAGACCAGAATCAAATAATATATTTCCACTTAACATCTGTGGAGGGTGGGTTTTTCAAGGGTTATCAAAACAATGTGTTCGGCACAGGTTTTACCAATGTTGATTCAAGATGTTCCTCGAGCAGAAACTCAACCGGTATTTTTTGTGTATTCAATAATGTGAAAACTATTGTTTGTTAGAATTATATTTCTTAGATGTGTTTGAGGGTTTCCTTCCCTTTTCATACCAGTCAAGCCTGCACAATTCCGTTCCAATTTTTTAAGGCTTTAGGCACACTCTAAGGGTAATTCTCATATTGGTCTGTAATTATAGCTTATGAAGTCTTTTTCTTTTTAAGGGATTTCTTGGTTTCCTTTCTTCCCAGAGGGATTGTGTAACTTTTTACTTCCTATACCAATGTTAATAAGCAAAACCATCACGTTTTGTGGGGCCTCCTGGGACAACAATTTAATAACATTAAGAGCCATTGGTGGGTGAATGCTGTTTGCTGTGGGTTCTATAATGATGTTTTCTTCGTTATTATTCATTCTTTGAAATAGCTTGTGTGCATGACATAGTGTTGTTTTTCAGTACTTAAATGGAAGATTGGTTGGATAATGACCTGAATCTAAAATTGAATTGTCACTGCATTTTTATTGATTGGTATTGTGCAAATATTTTTCAATCAGACAGACTGGAGCTGCTGGGCGTGTCAGACTTAGGTTGCTTTCTTACGTGACCCCTCCCAAGAAAAGATGAATAAATGGTTTAAAAATACTACGTCGTTAGGGTTGTAAATCAACCCCATGGCATATCTAACATAGCCTTAGGAAGTCTGCACACCCCCCCCCCCAATGTGTATTTTAAAAAGTATCAATTTGTTCACATCACTATGTACATCTATACATTTCACATGGAATTCTCAGTGACTATTATTGGGGACAAAACTTTGAAAAGACTTAAACTCAATCTAGGGCTTAATCAATTAGTTCCGGTCAATTTTAAAATTCAAGTCTAGGCTAAAAGTTTTGTCCCTGTATTTGGATATTGAGTGTCATCAATAATTTTATTATGCAAATTTAGCCATTTCATTGAACTAAACTAAGACAAAAAATATTCAGTACGGACCTTTTTTGGATGGACATAATTTGAGACAGACCTTAATTCCGTCTCTTCACACACTATATACGCATACAATCGGTCATTTAATAGTGTTGATTTTGCATGTGGAAATAGAAGATGACTCGACATAGAGAAAGCAAGGATATACTGGACTTGGGATTCTTCAAATTCAAATTATTAAAATCACTCTAATGCCGTAAGGAATGGGCACCTTCAACAGATCGCACAGGTGTCGGTTGTTTCACAGCAATAGGCACCGCTGGGGGCTGCGAACCATCTCCAGCCTGCCATTTGTTGGCTCTCCATCACATACTGGGGGGAAAACAGAGAGGGGCAAATGAAATTTTTTGGGGGGGGGGGCAAAAGTGAAAAGTTCTGGGGGCAAGTAATCAAATATTTGTAGAATTTTTAAAACCAATTTGCCCCAAATCACCGTTTTCCCTCCCCCAAATTTGGTGATTTTTGGCCCCAAATCACCAATTTTGCCCAAAATCCCTCATTTTTCTTCGACCAGGGGGGCAAACTGGGGGGGCAAGAAAAAAATTGTCGCCCATTTCCCCGTGGCGCGCCACTGGCGTTGGACATAGACTTCACAAACACCCACCTACCGGTCCAACATGAGCGGCTTCCCACCAAGCTTTCAACACATTTAGCTGCGTGCCCCCCTCATATGCAAGAAGAAAAGAGAAGCATGGTTATGTGATTATGTTACAGGTATTCAAAATATAACACCCTAAATCACCTAATTTGCGACATGAAAAGCATGCCCAAGTTGGTATTGATACCCTAACTACGCGTGGACCCTAGATTATGCCATTTTGCACACAAGCATGATATCCACTTGGGAATTGCCTCTTTGATACAAATTTTCTAGGGCTGTCCATCTCCTGGTTTGAAAAGGACCAGTCGAGTAAATGGCACATCATAGTCTGATGACTTCACATTCCTACCAACCCTTCCCAACTCAAAAAGATGGTTGGATACTAAATGGTTAACAAGAACCGATCAAATTATTCAAAGGTGTATTAGGAAAGATGCTTAATATTGAGCGGATTTTAATGACTACAGAAATGACAGACAATATTAACTCTCTCAGTCCTGCAGCCTTGCTCTAGGTGCTCGCTCTCAAATACAATGTCATTTTTGGCAAAATTTTTATTAAAGTTTTACATTTTGTGGCCAAAAATATTAAACCAGCTGAAATGCATTAATGATCCAAACAGCCTAGTCATTAGTTCAGTAGTTTGAAATGGCTTCTCAATTTACCACTCTCAACCCACTAACTCTTAACGAGGTATAGAGAATATACAGGGTCTGAAGGAGGTTCAATAATTTTTATATTTATTTTTGCGATTACCATACTACTAATACTACGTGAATGGGCAAAAAACACAAGACATTTTGAATTAGGTTCTGTGTTCTTGGTGCATCTTCGATCCACTAAACTCTACTATGTAGTCAAAGCCTGATATTTTTTGTTTGACAACATTTGTGTAGTGCAATTTTTAATAATTGATGGGGTTGCTTTATAGCTAGAATTAATGTAATTGTGCATGCCAATTTTTCCAATGGGAATCTGATATGACCTTGTGGTTAATCGCCTGATGGAACAAAGTTTTATTGAGATACAGAAGATTTGGATAGGGAGAGAAGAACAAAATCAAGCAACAAAGCTAAGCAGCATGAGAAGGGGGAAAGCACTCATGTTTGGTGCTATGAAGCACATATAAAGGGACAAGACCCTATATAGTCTGTTCCAATCACTTAGATGCATTTTTTAATTGTTTGTAGAAGGAATTAAGAGCGGACCACAAAGTCTGCAGAATGTTTTTTTTTTCTTAATCAGGCAGACCTAACAATTATGCCTGACCTAATTACATACTCAATTTCAAATTCATTCCTGTTCATTGTACCCAATTTTCAGCAAGAAAACAAAAGCAAACTGCTACCTATCTTTGAAGCACATAAATAAAGTTTGTCATGTTGCTCTATCATTTCAAAGACTAAAATTCAAAGGATTTGGCTATTTTCATGGGTTTCGGGTGTGTTCAACACTTTCAGAAAACGTTAAGGTAAGGCAATTCAGTAACTTTTTTCAAAACGACTCCCACCTGGGTTCTAAGTTAATTGAACAGACAAGTAATTTTGGGTGTACTGTTTTCTGAAGACTGCAACGTAGTTTGCTCCATTGTTACTGCCAATTTTTGTACTTTTTTGTGTCACCTGAACGAATGTTCATGGAGGGACATACTAGTCCAAATTCTCGTGTGTACGTATGTCGCCCGTGTGTCCGTCCGTATGACTCTGGTTAAAACCTTTTTTTTTAAAATGCTCTGCAGGCTTAACGCTATCCCGTTTACTTCAAACTTGAGAGGATGATCTAGAGTGGAGGTGCAGCCAATAGTATGTGTAGCTTTTGGATGCATTATTTGCATATTCTTGAATTTTAATTAACTATTGCTATTTTTCAGAAATTCGGGTACCTTTTTGAAAATGCTTGCTGGCTAAACGCTAATCCCGACTTATTTCACACTTGGTTAGGGTGATAAAGTGCGGTGCCAAAATAATAAGGGCTTTTCAAACCTGAACCGGTGATCGAGCGACTTTTGCGAGCGATCGAGTTTTTGAAGAATCGCTGCAGACGTTTCTGAATAATAGAAAAACGCAACATGCGCAATAGCGCCTTAGTTACGATGTAAAAGTTTTTAAGCGAAGATTAATGAGCTGATACTCTCACGAAATACTTCTTTTTGAGCATTTACGGCAGTGTGTTGTCCTACACAATTTTTAAGATGAGGTATATGGATCTTGTAAGTGAAGTGAGTATGATCTGTCCTTGGTTTGTTTCCGCCACAGAAATTGTAAGTTTTCCGCTCGTGAAATTGCACGGACTGAGTGGGAAATTAAACATGGCGGATAGACTCATACGTAACTTGATAGTGAACGAATGTGTGCTTTGTTATTGAGGAAGCACAAAAAGCGACATGTGTGGCAGAGTTTGTGTGAAGTATTAATTAATTTGGTAGCTGGTTTGAAAAGTCTTCAGATAGCGATCGATCGCAAAAGTCGAGCGATCACCGGCTCAGGGTGAAAAAGACTTATTATGTGTAGCTTTTGGCGGGCGTTATTTTGTATATTCATGAAAAATTAGCTTTATTTTGGCCTGTCAAAATGACAACCCTTTCCCCCGCATGGCTTGTGTGCAAGTTATCTGGAGTTCCGTAAGGGTTTCATAATGATGTACCACTTGGTGGAGGAAGTGGGTTGTTTAAAGAGTTCTCAACCTAATTAGATGTGGCCAATTCGGGCCAAATTAATATGCAAATGAGCTAATTGATATGCCAAAAAATCAGCGTCGTAATCGCTATATTTTGAAACAGTACAGCAGATATGCAAAATTCCTTCACTGCACGAAAACCACATTATGGTGCCGCATCTCTTGCCATTGAAAGTTCTGAGACTGGCAGCATAGGTTGCAAATGAGCTATTAAAATAGCATAATTGCGGTATCGATAAAATGGTTACATCGAATGTGCAAAATACTTGTGATACATGAAAATAATATATCCCATAATCTTTTGGGGAATCATTATGGAGGGGGAAGGGGGGGGGTTGGGGAGGGGGAAGGGTGGGGTGTAAATGGTGAGGTGGGGTGCGTCAGGGAGGGGGTGGGTGAGTCGGGAGGGGCGGGGGGGTGGCGTGGAGGGAGGGGGTGGGGGGGGTGGGGGTGGGGGGGGGGGGGCGGGGGGTGAGTTAGGGAGGGGGGTGGGGTGCGGCGGGAGGAGGGTCGGGGGGTTGGGGTGCATTGGCGGTGGGGTCGTGGTGGGTGGTGTGCGTTGGGGGTAGGGTGCGTCGGGAATAGTGGGGGTGCGTCGGCGAGGGGCAGTGGGTAACCTCATGTGACAATGGGACCTTGTGGACCCTGGGTTGACACTTCATGTGACAATTGTTGACTTCGTGTGACCTTTGTGACCCCAGAGGACATTGGTGACCTCACGTGAACCTTGCTGACTCACGTCACCTTTAGCCCTTCACAAAATCGAGGCAGTGTAGGGACCAGCCGGTCGGGGGGATGCGACGGGGAGAGGTGGGTGTGGTCAGGAAGGGGCCATGGTGGGTGCGTCAGGTGGGGTGGGGTGACCTGGTGACCTTGTGTGAACCTTGTGACCCTATGCAACCCTTTGTGACCCTGTGTGCCCTCGGTGACCCCATGTGACCTCGGTGACCCCATGTGAGCTTGGGACCCATGTGACCTCGGTGGGTGACCCCCATTGACCTCGGTGGACCCATGTGACCCTTTGTGACCCCATGTACCTTTGAGACCCTATGCGACCTTTGTGCCCATGTGACCTTAGTGAACCCATGTGACCCACTGTGACCCATGTGACCTTGGTGACTCATGTCACCTTTTCCCCATCACCAAACGTGAATTGGCAGAGACATAGTGCCAAAGCCGCAAGTATTTTAATTACATTTCGGTTAACTTTTTTAAAATGACTCTGCTGGCCTAAACACTGCGCACATTTACTTCCAAACTTGGTAATTTTATAACACTGTTCTCCAGTGCATGTTGTTCTCTTTGCTAATATCATTTGCCAAAACTTCATCATAAAGCAAAAGATCGCGCAACCAGGCGACACTGTGGTTCGAGAACCGCCTGTTTACATTTCCCTCAATTTTTGTATTTTTTCAAGAAACAAAGCTCCTGTTGTCGTATTTATTGATTTTGTTGTGGGTTGGCTAGAATGGAGTAAAAAAATCATCTTTGGACTTGCTGAATAGGCTTCTCACCCAAAAGACCCCCTCTTGTAATCAGGAGAACTTTGAGCTCAAAGCATGAAAAATAAGGAATATTTGGGCACGTTTCAGCCACCTCAGCCACCGGGTTGATGGTTTTCCAGGCACGCCTTTGCTAAATGGCCCTCGGCTGCCCCACAATCCTGTATGTGAGTTGTCATTAGCAAAGATTAAAAACTTTAAAGGGAGGTAGTTGAGTTGACCCAATTTACTTATTAAATTGGTTGCCCACATCCATGTATGTGAGTTTTCATTAGGCAAAGATAAAACTTAAAGGGAGTTGACCCAATTTACTTGTAAATTGTTAATCTTGATTGAATTACTTTGTCCCAATACCTCATCTGTGATGTTTCATGCTAATATTTCAATCTGTTTTGATATGAGAGCTAAAAAAAGTGATTTTGTAAACCCACTGAATACATACTAAAATGAATATTGGTCAACTAAAATAGTGCACTTATGCATAACATCCAAACCGAACATCTTCTTGAAGAATTCGGCCTACAGCCTCATTCTTCCATGCACTCAAAAAATTGGTATGTTGCCAGGTTCAATTTAAAGGCACTATCAGTGATTTGCTTAATAAAAAATTGAAAAAAATCATTAAAAATTAGGATTTTTGCATGTTTGTAACAAGTTAAGCTATCGTATTAAACATACCATGCAAGTTATAAGACTGAAAGCAACCTAATAAGACTAAACTGGATGTTTTAGTCATTGCTGTCTGTATGGACACTTACTACAACATGTATTTGAATGTAAAATTCATATCTTTGAACACTGCCGTTTTCATTTTTTGTCATTTTTCATTTGGCAAAAAATAACTTAAACACATTTTACAGACTTGCATTTCACAAGCTTTCATTTTTATCTACTCCCGCAAATTACAAATATTTTGAAACTTTTGGATGGATCACTGATAGTGCCTTTAGCATTACAGAGAGCACCACTTTGAAAAAAGCAAAAGAGCATATATTTATTCTCCCAAATAAAACAAAAAAATCCAACCCCAACTTACCTATCTGATTTCTTCAACAGTATAATACCACTTTATTGAACCAGGTGCAACACTAATAATAATTGGACCTATTTTCACCTGTTCCCCCTACCACTTGCTGTCATACTCATACCCTTTTCACCACCTAGTGATGAATTCGAGAGGCCTTGGCAATCAGGCAGCTGAGATTTTTGTTTTGGTATTAGTCACTATTAATAACGTGATGGTGTGTGTGATTTTCTGATTGGTTGTGTTCTGTCTGTTTGTCCTGTCCCACATTTGCTGTTGCGTGTTGCCTCACGCTCTATTGAACGCCTGGAATTCTTTGTAGCTTTGTATTTGGCTGGTAAAGTTTGTTACGCTTTCTGTCAGAAGTCATTTCTTGCCTGATTTAAGCAAACAACTTTTGTGTGTGTGTCAATGAGCGTGTTTTTTTGAATATCCTTTAAATTTTACCGGTAAATCCTTTACCGGAAGAGCAGGAAAAAGGTGGATAACGGTCATTTTCTATTGGGCACTGTTTACCGGTAATACTCTCCTAGCTGCTGTCCATCAACTCCAACATAACTTTGCCGTCAAAAGGTCGTACACTGATGTCAATGCAAAGGCATTGTGGGGTGACTTTTTCAACAAAAATATTCGGGACCTGCGATAGTAGAATTGGTGTCGATTTTGACATTTTACAGTCAAATGAGAGGTTAGATGGGTTAAAAACTGTTAAAAACTGTTGCGTGAATGTTTAGATAAGGGCATTCGAAGTGTACTGGAGCTGTACAAGCGGCTAGAGGCTATGTAGTAATATTGAGGGGCACCGCCGAATGTGGCCCTCATCTCTCTATTCTAACGCGTCCACACGTAGGGGCCTATCCGTCGATTATGTATCAGCGGTATTTCAATTTTCCATTTTCCTAGCCTGCATGCGCACTGTCGCGAAACGGAGTGTGTTTCTATATGTGCGTTTACCGGTAACCACCGCTACTTTTCCTCCTCTAAAGAAAATTTTGCCGGCGCTTATTTAACGCACGTAAATGGTGATGGAGGTCAGTTTCTATGATCAGCATTTAATCCCTTATCCGTTTCTTTTCCGGTAAATGGCCCCAATATAAACACACCTAATGAGATGTGAATTTCAAGTGGATAGTGGTAACTTTCTGGCACTTTCAACCTTAAAGGAGTTCTACCTGATCCTCAGCCTCGACCCCACCACCAGGGGCATAACAAGACCTAAGCCTCCGGGGGAGCAAGACTCAAGAAGTTTTCCCGATTTTTCAGACCCATATTTTTTTCCAGTCGGTTCGAAATTCTGAAGGGGGGGCTGTATGGGCGCCCGCACAGAAAACTCATTATTTCCTTCTCATTCACTTTTCCCTTTTCTTTCTCTCCCTCCTTCCCCTTCTCTCTCCTTTCCTCTTTCCCCTTCTCTCTACTTTCCTCTTTCCCCTTTCTCTTTCTTTCCTTCCTTTCTTCCTTTCCGTTTCCCGGTAGGTCGAGCTGATTTTCCCGGTAAGAGTTCTCGCCTGTTACGCTACTGCCCACCACTCAATATATGTTTTTTAAATGTTTTGATTGAATAGTATACAGCAATTTCTGTGTCGTCTGCAAGAGGGCACATGGCAATTGCTTTGAGAGTGGTCTGTCAGTTTGGGCGGAAAAAAGTTACTTACTTTTAGGGATGTTTCTCGAACTATTGGCATATTTTAATTTAAACTTTCGGTAATTTTTTGCAAAAAATAGGATGCGTGGTTAGGAATTTCTTGTGAAAAAGCGATCCGTTGGAGCAGCACATCCCTGTATCTTATTAAAAGACATTTGGAGGGAATCAAAACAGCCCGCGGTCGCTCCAGTTACGTCCCCGGATGCTGTACATTTCCGCCGCCTTGTGATCAGATTTGAGTTGTCGCACACAGATCGCACAGGGTGGTTGGCAGTTTCATAGTCGTTTCGGTGTGGTGCGGGTTGTCAACGCGGGCCGTCGGTGGAATAGTCATACACCCTTGTCTTATTGAAGCTGACTGCAGGCCAATATCCAACTTCTTTGTGAAAATTCCAATTTGTTAGTAGAAAATTTAAAATAGATGTGTGGGCCGTGTTGCAAACATGCAATCTTCTTTCGATGCTCGAAGCTTCAAAAAAATCAGCCGTCATCCTATGACTTTTTCATATTTGTTGACGAGGTAGGTCATAATCTTCCAAAAAAATCCAGTTTTGAAATACCAGTTACTTTATAACCGAGAAAATAAACGTTTGATGAGAGTTCATTTGTCCACAAGTCCGTATGTGGATTTAATTAGTGGTGTGATTCCATTCAGTGGCTACTGTTTGTTACAACAAGCAAAAAGTTTGACCAACCCATCCTGTGTATACTACCACACCCCCAACTTCCACCATTCAATAGTTATTAACATTGATCAACCTCCTATAGTCTTTGCTAATTGCAAGGGGAAATGTCCAATTTTGAGCTTACTATGTCATTCTGGGCTAGGTTATTAAATTGAACTTATTTTGATAGAGCATTGTGAAAGTTTCAATTTCGGGTGTAGGAACCAATTACAATTTGTTATGATGATGAGTTCAAGTATGGGGTGATCAGGTTTTAGCTTCAGATTTAAAACAACTGAAACAGTGAACATCAACAAGGAAGTTTGTGATATAATAGGTTTAGAAAAAATAATTCAATTCAAACATTTCAATATAAATTCTATACACTTGCAATTTTGTCATTATGAGCACCAAGAAAAGTCGATCTGCCCACTGCAATGAATTATATACTAATTATAAGAAAATGAATTTGTTAGGAGGTATATGGTACAAAGAAGCCTTTAGCCTTACCAGAGTTATGCTGCCCTCTCTTGTTAATGAGAGTAAAGCATGTTTTACTCTGTCTGCGAGAGTGGATTCTGTGTTGGCTTTTGAGATGGCTTCCCAAATGACATGTAGTCAATGCTGGTCATTTTGTAAGCCATTTCAAAAACCACTGGTGAGATTTGAATGCACTTTTCATGTTGATTCTGACATGCAAATCTAAGAGTTTTCATAGGATCAGTGATTTATCTGAAAGAGTCAAAATACTTGAAATTTGCAGGAATAACTTAAAAGTTAGGTAGACGTTTCATATAGAAGTCCCATTGATGCAAATGAGGTATTGTCATTCATTCCATCAAGCACTACTGCACAACGTCATACAGCGCATGACGGAATCAATTGTAATACCTCATTTGCATCAATGGGACTTCTATATGAAACGTCTACCAAAAGTTAAGGGTAAGTCTGTAGAATTCTCATAAGTTACTTATTCAAACTGAAGAATTGATAGAAAAGAAAGAAAACGGCAGAGTTCAAAGATATGAATCTCATTCAATTATGTGTTGTAGTATTGTCTGTACGGATATGACAGTAAAGACGAAGATTTCTGATTTTTTCCTTATTAGGTTGCTTCTGGTCCTATCATTTGCAGGGTATGTTACAGTTAGGATACCCATACTCATTACAGACATGCCAAATTGACATCGGATGAAGCCAGTGTTATAAATAATCCAAATTAGTTATCAAAAGTGTTTCGCCGTTGATATTTTTTGTTTTATTCTGGTTTTGTCATAATACGTCTAAATGAGACTTTCAAACAGCTGTGTTTAGCTTTAGAACACTACATTTTATTACTGGGGAGAAATTGTAATATGCTGCATATGGTTAAAGGTGCAACAAGAGATTTTTGAGGTACACAAATATTGTGTCATAATAGTAATTTCACATAGACTAGCCCCTCAATAGATTTCTTACCTTGTATTTGACTACAGATATGTCTTAAAAGAGAGAAAAAAGGTGATTCTGATTTGCTTATATTTCAATATAAAACAGGCTGAATTTCATATTTGTTCCTATATGAAATTAGAAATTTCACAATTTTTGTACCAAAGAAACATTTCTCAGCTTAATCCTTTCAGAAGGGGTTATTTTTTTATGGAAAGCTTTACATCCGGGCAAAAATCAGTACTTTTGATTTTTTAGGGACACCTGATATGTGAAATCTCTCGTTGCACCTTTAAGCTTTTTAATAAAGCAATGGTCTGCGATTTTTTTGAGAAATAAAACAAAATCTCCCTGAATGAATCTCGTAAATGAAAGATTCTGCTTCAGCAAAATCACCAACTTCACAGTGAAGTAAAAAAATAATAAAATTGACAAATAGCTTGATGGGAAGTCAACTTTTATCTGTAAAGCTGGGGCTATTATGATTGGGATCACCAATTGTTCATTGCAAAACTTCACTTCGGGACATGTAGATCATTTACAGCTAAAACCTTTGAAAAGCAAATGCAGCCACACTCTTAAAAATGGCTCATTAAATATGATCTTAAGAGGTTTCTAGTTAATAATTTGACCAGGTTTGACAAGATTCTGATCAAATTTGTAAGATTTTCCACTCAAATTTGAATAGAAAATCTTGTAAAATCATATATTATTTGGCACCTAGTCAAAAGTAATGAGGTATTTTTCAGGTCGTCCGATGCAACCGGAAAGACCTTATGTCAGCATGGTTCGTGTGTGTGTCTGTGTGTATGTGTCAAACATTTAGTATACACCTTTTGATATGCACTTTTTCAACTTTAACTCTTCAGTACATGAACATACGTGGCATGCTTATACATAGCCCTACATGGCTCTACCGGTTTATCAGCTTCTATCATCAGTGGAATTCACCCTCGAACGACCCCTTGGATACCGGTGACCGTGCACCCCTGGCTACCCGGTGGAACGTGCATTTGAGTTACGCAATATGTTTGCTAATTTCCAGTGTATAAAGGAAAATAAGAAAGTCTTGAACAAGACTAAGCCAGTACTAGCTTATAAATGAGACAAGGGTTTTTGGGGGTCCAGATGAGGGAGGGTCAAAGTGGTTCGGGGTCCACCTTGGGGATCATTTATATTGCACTACTCTCTTCTCGTTGACCACAAAATGGAGACCTATTGGGACTGCTCTGTATTTAAGAGTGCTGCCAAAATCTCATTTGAGAAAAGGGAATCAATTGTATCTAGTTTGAAACTTATTAATACACAAACATAATGTACTCCAGACAGCAAAGAATGGTTGGCTAAAGAGGGGGATTTGAACGGGATTAGCTAGATGACAGGTTTGAATCATGCCTCAGCCAAATTTTGCTGCTCTAATTATTATCTACCCTATCTTTTGGTTTGTTTATTTCTGTTGTTTGTACAGAAGCTATTTTGTTAAGGCATATCACTTAGTTTCACATGATTGTGCCCTCTTCTGAGCAAAGAACAGAATACTTACAAATGGCATTCCGTCATTTTAAGATTGAATTGATTATCCAAAGTACATTGAACTTTGGTTCAACACAGGCATGCATAATTGTCCTTATGTAATTATTATCTTGAGGCCAGACCTAGGGAGCTGGGGGGACACACCACTACCCTAACCTTATTTATTCAATTCACTGACCATTTGAAAGTAACTTAAAAGCGACTTAAATTAATATCAGCATGAACCATTAAGAAATGATGACAATTCAATCAAGTCATGGCCAGGGTTGACAGGACAGTTTCTCTTCTGCAACAAATATACTAGACTAGGGACCATTCAGTATTCATGAGGAAGGGGGCTTGGAAAATATAGGGGGGGTGTGTGAATTCTGATTCACAAATGGGGGAGTTATGTTGTTTTAATGTTAAAAGTGTTAATTCCAATACTGAATGTATCCGGCAATATTAAACAATGACTCTGTGGTTACTGTTACAATGTGCAAGAGAACTAAGTGAGCTATAGACCTATTATACTAAAAACTTGGCATGGAATATTAATTAATTTTACGACTGATGTTGGGGCTAATACATATAGGCTCTTTGTACCATACAATAAAGGCGGATATTGTAATTGCTAACTTTTTGGCCAGGCCTTGTTTGCACCTCATCCCATGCACACCAAATAATTGTATTGCATAGTCGTGCTGACGGCTTTCGCCGTAAGTTGGGGGGGCGTGTCCTGAAGGCAATGGGGGGGATCGTGTATTTTACATTTTAGCAATAGGGGTGGGGCATTGTGTTAATGTCCTGTAATATGGAAAATCCTCCAACCCCCCTTCTTGTAATACAGAAACTATCCCTTATGAATTAAGTTGAAATACTTATGGTGACCATAATTCTTTGTAGCTATGGGGGAAATGTTTAATCTACCTGTTAAAAGAACAAGTTGTTTATACCCAGTGGCGGAGCCAGCAGGACCTCTTTTTCGAGGGGGGGGGGGGGGATGGAGGGCAACTGGAAATTTGGGGGGGGTTAAAATTTAAATTGGTGGGGGCCAAGTATCAAATATTTGGAATTTATAGAAAAAAAAAAACGCAAGAACGGAATCAACTAAAATTTGGTGATTTTTGGACCCAAAGCGGCAAATTTGCAAAAATCACCTCTTTTGCTTCGGCCGGGGGGGGGGGGGGGGCACACTAGGGGGGAAGAAGAAAGAAAAAAAATTGGGGGGCAAAAGCCCCCTCCCGTGGCGCCGCCACTGTTTTACCATCTTGAAAAGGCTATGGTTAGTTAAATTCAAAATAGTTCCTTTTTTAACATTGAAGAAGTCATTGGTAGTACAAGTTGACTTCCTTGATAAGCACAGTGCGACCCTATGGTTCTTAGATTAAAAGAAGGATTCTAAGAAGGTGTCTATGAAGGGATTTTGAAAGTTTCTGTTTCATTAAGTAGTTATTTGAAGAACTAGAAACATTTTGGAAAAACAAAAAGTTCTTCAAAGACAAATAAAGGGAAACAAAAGTTCTTTAAAGCAGAACCATCTAAGAAAACATTCTGTGGGGTATTCTAGGTGACCTACAGAATATATGGACCATCCCACAGAATGGTTCTACCAACTTCAAGAACAAGAATTTTCTTTTTAGAAACCACTCAAGGAACTTTCATGGATGATTCATAAAGAGGACAAAAAAGGTTTCAGCTGAACTGCATTTGAAGGAGTGAATGTTGACTTTTAAATAGCAGGCAATCATTGCTTAATGTTGAGCCACACCATCATGTTCCACGTACTTCCATTAAACTACCACGTGAGGTTACAATTTTCCCACCCTTGAGGACAGAATAGGAAAACAATAGCAGATTATGCAAGGATATTGTGCAATCCACTGTACTAATTATACCTTCCGTGGAAACAGAGATTAACAAAATTGGTTACATGCCCTTAACTTCACCTGCCGAAAGGAATGCTAGAATTACAGCAGGAAAATGACACTAGAGTTCACTTCTTCTGGGTTAATAGCTGCATTAGCATGAAAATCATACTTAAGTGTTTGAGCATATTGAAAAAAAAATCAAATCTGTATTTAAATTAAAAAATTAAAAATGTAAAGGAGGTATGGGGCATCTTTGGTCTCAACAGAAATAAGAATCCTTATTTGTCCTTGTAAACTTGTACTTATTGTTATTGTCATAATTCCTTGGTCAAAATGAGTGTACTTTAAAGTGACAGGAGGAGATTTTTTTAGGATACGAATTTCTCTCAAATTTTCACTGGATAGGTTGTAGAGGTTTATTAGACACACAGGTTCAAAAGAAAACCCCCCTTGTTTTGAACTTGCCTGCTATTGTAATCGTTCCCCATAGAAAACCATGCTTTGACTTTCTGTCGTGCACGACAGAAACTACTAAATCATCATCTTTTTAAATAATGACGTCGTATTCGGCTTATTTACTTCAGGTGTGATCTAATACATTGGTAAGCATTCCAAACATGTAAAAAACCGGGGTTCGAGCACAATTGGGGGCGCTTCTTTCTGGAAATCTCATGTCTCTTTAAGGACTGACTCAGAGATTTCATGTGGAGAGCACCCTCAATTTGTGTTTTTTGCATATACATAATACTTTATGTTATACTAATCACTTTCTGAAATAATTAGAAAATTATAAGTTTGTATAGCAAAATTCTGCTCCAGAATTTTATATAACACAGAGTAATAGTATGTAATGTATACTACACATAATGTAATACTGACACAAACAAACAGATCCGATTTATCCAAACTTTTTGAAATTGAGCATTTCAGGTGTGTACCACTTATTTTAGGCAACTATCTTTTATTCCAACACACAAAAAAATATATTTTGAAATCTCTGAGTCAGCCTTTTATGTTTCTATTATGGAGACACAAATAATCATTGTCATTTTTTTTTCTTGAAAAATGTGGGGATGATAGCAAAATATCCGGGAGAGTTCATGTTTTATTGTAATCCTTTAGTCCTGGGTACAGCCCTGAAGTAAGAAATAAACAAATTGATTTTATAATAATGTGTATAGTGCAAAATTTGCATGTAATATATGGAAATTTGGAATTTTAGTGATTGAAGGCAGAATTTGACATAAGTCCAATGAATACGCCCACCCCCCCCCCCCATGGGATTAGTACAAATGCTTGGCGCTCTCAATACCCTCCCTCCCCAAGCAGGTGACTCACACAAATGGCCTTAATAGCCAAAACACTATGTTTCAATAGTCTATAAATTCTTGTGATCGGAAGCACATTGTGCCCTACGTGCCACCAAACCCCACATCATCGGATGTCACTAACATTGTTATCGCTCCATCATGTTAATATTGGACATCTTCCCAAATGTTGTGAAAAACATAAAAAAATACCTCTCACATTTGCTAGTGTTTATATCACGTCATATCCTAACATGATGACCTACATTTATGGAAAGCGTCATGTGGGCGGAAACACCCCATCCTGCCAAGTATTTCCGACCTATTAGGAAGTCGCTAAAACCCAGGATTATTTCCAGTGTGAGAATTCTATTTATGTGCATCATAAAATACTACACAATGTAGGTTTGACTTTTATGTAGCCTGTGTAATTTCCCATTTTTTTGGTGGTCATTGTTTGACGTTAAAAATATGGATGTGGTAAAATTATTCTATGAAATTTGGGCTTACAGAAAACATGTTACAGAAATTAGTACATTACTGGAATTAGGCCCATGTGATGTCAGCATACACCAAACATGTTTAAGTACCAATTGAGGATTACGGTGTCAGAATAGGAAACATTTAAAGGGATACAAGGAGATTTTCTGTGGAGAATTTCTGTGAATTTGCACTTGAATGGTATAGAACAACTCTCAAGAATGTTTCGAAGGTGTATTGAACAATCAAGTAGAAAAGAAAAACGAAATGTCAGTTTTAACTTGCCTGCTCTCCTACGTTGACTATATACTTGCATTTTCTGTTGTGCATGGCAGAAAAAAAAGCAATATGCCCAAAACCCAGGGTCCGTTCGCCAAACTCAGTCGTAAATTTATGTGCATACTATGTCATACCTGAATGGACTAATTTATCCAAGCACTGTGTAGTGCTCAAAAGTCGAATTTCGATACCACATTATAGAAATCACATTGGAGGATAAACATGACACGACACGATATATTTCAACTCCACAAATACTGCAAATTTAGCTATCTTTGACGTCTTATTGATGCCCAAAGCTCACAAACTTGAGAAGTTACAGTATCTTTACATTGACACGAAGACTCGTAATTATTCTATGACCAACTTTAGCGATTTCTTGTGAATCATCTAAATGACCTATGTTCCACTTGTCTTCGGATTCCTTATTTACCATAACTTACACACCAAGAAATATTGGTAAAATCGTCTATAGCTTGTAAACGCAGTAAATTGTCGTTGAAAGATGATATCGCTCTCACACCTGTCTGGCCATGGAGGCGGCCATGTCATCAACATCAACACCCACAATTCACCGCGCCACCTAAAGTGCTTAAAGGAATACTCTGCCCTTTCCTAAACTATCCAAGGTATACTCTGACCAAATCAAGATAAACTAGACTTGGGACACTACATTTCCGGCCCCGAATTCATAAACACATTGAATTCCAAAACAATATGTGGACCAAGGTCTAGTGAAAGTGACCAAAATTTCAATATCTCAGTTAAAGACACTATCAGTGATTTGAAAAATATTTGAAATGTGCAGGAATAGCTTCAAAGTGAAGGATAAGTCTGTAGAATTCTCATAAGTTAACTTTTCCAGCTGTAGAATTGACAGAAAAGGAAGAAAATGGCAGTGTTCCAAGATACAATTCTCCATTCAATTACGTGTTGTAGTAAGTGTCCGAATGGACAGTAATGACTAAAATCTCCGATTCTGTCCTTATTAGGTTGCTTCTGGTCTTATCATTTGCAGGGTATGTTAGGATACCTGTACTTGTTACTTACATGTAAAAATCTGTTTTTTGATGATTTTTTCAATGTGCTGATTTAGCAAATCACTGATAGTGTCTTTAAAGTGAACTAACACACTCTTGTCCAACATACAAGTTAAACCAAATGGCATTTAATAGTGGTAACGAATTACATCATTCCCCTGACTTTAATGAGAATGATGGGTCTGAAGCCAAAAGTTCAACTTGCTCATACCCACCATAACAATGGTCACATTCAAATCACGGTTCTGCAATGCCGCAGTGGTGACTGAAATTGGCTGCAATCAACTATTCTTAATAGCCATACAAAATGGCGAAAGTTTCAAAATCCAAAAGGTTAGCTAAACTTTCTCTTAAACAAACACATTATCAATGGGGCCCAATATGGTAACGCAATTTTGTAATCCTGAATTCTCAGCACCAATAACTTCCCACCAATAGTTTCCAAGAGTTTTATCACACTAAGCAAGAAATTTTTGGGAGTTTGTGAATATAATAGGACTTACACAAGTTTGCTGTCTCCCTCCCATTGGTGAAGTTTATTCAACAAAGAAAAGTGGTTCAAAGGACCGTTTTCATTCATTTCAGTCCTCATAGTCCTATCTTACATCACAAGTTCGTTCGTGATGGCAAGCAGTTTCAGCTTAAATTCTTCTGTCTCTTCTGATGCCACTGGTCCTTGAAAACTGAGACCATGCAACCTGAGGAGCCCACTTGTTGTGCATCCTACAATTCTTTAATCAAAATGTCCAGCCTGAAACTGGCCAAATTGGCAACATTTTCATGAATTGTTTTCTAAATAATCATACCAAAAAACATCCAAAGGCCAAAGTTACACAACGACAGTGGATTGTTTCCTATAAAAGGTGTTGGCCAATATCCACTAAAGCTTGGAGAACCAGCATTATTAAATGGCTGCCATCACAGGGTTTTCTCCAGCCCTCTACCTACACCCAAACTGACAGTAATTGTGGCCTATAAAACTTGAGCTCATTTTTGTTCTTTATCATGGCAATTATAATAATATAGCTTTGGTCTGCAGGTGGTATGTGTGAAGTAATCATCCATCAACGATCCCACAATCATCACACAAGTTCAGCTAGAGGGTCACGTCCCGTCATTGTTCCTGAGATGTCCCCTTTGTAACCTATTAGTATCTTGTGACTCACAATAAAGCCGATTGGATATTGACATACTCATTGCCCATATAAACACATTAGACCTAATTCAAAACCCCGAACCATTTGGGTCCCAAATTAAGCAAACCTGCGGCATGTATACAAGATTCGCATTCCTACTTAAGAGTTCACAATCTCCAATCCAACCAATAAGCCACTTTGGCAGCATTAAATACGGCAGATCTTCACAGTTTTGTTAGCATACATCGTCCTCTGTACATAATGTCACACGTCCCCAAGAATAATCAAGCCATCGCCCACCAGTGGTATCAGTAGCTCCACTTTTTTCTGTGTAAGTTAACTCCCGCCACAGGCTTTCCAATTCCGTAGCATTACATTACAAGCGCCTTAATTCTGAAAGTGTCCTAGTTTTCTTGCTAGCCGTTTCCTTATGAAGCAATTAAGGTAGAGTTTTGATCATCCTCTACATTTCTGTGCTAGTAGAAGCACAGTTTTGGGTGATTTTGGTACGCGTTAATTACTGGTTGTTTTGGTCTTTAACTTTGCACTGCGCCCTAGTTCCCTTTCTTGTCACAATGCACTTCTTGGACCCTTCCTAAGGGCCATGAGGACGGGGGTGCATTTGGATCGATGATCAACACAATGTCCCCTTCCCTTCACATTTCTGTTGTTGGGTTTTTAACCCCTTTGGTGCTTCTGCACATCTGCAAATATCTTTAGTCCAGCGCTTCCAAAATACATTGGCCAAGTATTGGACTTGGCACCCACGTCTCATATTTGGTCCCCTTTCGTGCAACACTCCAGGTGGAAGGTACTCTGGTGTCTTTAGATGCAACATTGGTTTGGACTAAATGGTATCCAGGTCTTCTGGATTATCTGATGCTTTGGTTTAGTGGAGCATCTATAATGGTATACCCGGCCCCCTCAACTTCACAAGTATAGTACGACTGTTCTCACTTCTGCTGGCAAACTTTTAATGTTTGCTCCTATGAGTAATGCCTGTACTAATCTTCTTACAGTGCGTATCATACGCTCCCAAACCCCACCATGATGGGATGCTGCTGGGAATTTTGAAACGCAACTCAACCCCATGAGTTGTCGCAAACTTTTCTGTATAGTCACTTTGATCTAACTCCCTTGAGTGCTTGGCCGATAGTGCATTGTTTGGCTTCCGACAAGGTTGGGTTGCCAATTAACCCGTGTCACTCTTTAACCAGGGCCCTCCTGCTTGAGAAGCATCGTAAGGGCATTTATATACAGGAACTAACTCCATGTTCTCTTGCACGTTCACTCCAAATTATGGATTGCACGACTATCCATGCAATGGTGGAACACACTTTCCATATCTTTTCCTTACACTTCTGCCTTGCTGGTTTCAAAAAAGGCCAAGTAGTCCACTTCCGTAAAGGGTAAAGGTGGGTTCGCGGATTTTAACTCGACAAGCTGGCAAATGGCCACATTTTGTGAACTGCTATTAGCGATTCTCCTTTTTTGCATATCACGCAAGCTACGAGGGAATAACTCCCTTCAGCCACTCCAGCCCGTATACCCAGTAACCTTTGCTCATTTGATTATCATTGTTTTCCTACCTGATGGTTACATTTGCCGTGTATATATCCCAAGATCCAATCCAAATATGATTGTTTTGGGGAGGATGCATCATGATGTTTTTTTGGCTCATTCGGGATTGGTTGGCCATTGTAAGTCAACCACCTACTCTTAGCAGACCATTTTGCAATACTGGATTCAGCTTTCAGCAATTGCTGCTTGCTTTGATCCCTTCCTGTGGTCTTTTGTCTTGGAATTGGAAATTCACAATGTAGATCGTGGCATTTTGTTTCTCTGGAGGATTTCTGACACTTCGCCATTGTTGGCTCAAGAGTGCCTGAGTAACGGTCGGCCATGCCTTTCTTGCTGCCCACACCACTATGGACCTTCTTCGGCTTGGCAGATCTCCTCAACTGTTAGGTAATTCGAACTTCCTGTGCTATCGCTTGTCCCTTGGATTTGTTGTAACAATCTCTTTCTTAAGAAAGCGCATTCCACCATGCAACTGCTCTACTTAGTCTTGTCCAACTCGAGTAAGTAGTTTTGAATAAGAAGTCTTGATGGTGTTTTGTCTCTCAGTGCCTTGTAGCCCAGCTTTCAACCACCGTACCTTGGTAAATCCTTTGGCAACTGTATCTTTGACTCTTGACCTCTGGGTCCTTGTAATTAGAAAGGACCCCCCACTTTGTTTTCTGTGGACCAAATTCTTCACTTGGCCATTCTGTCTCCTGTGACCCCTCAGAAACTGTGGACCTTGAAACCACATACTATTTGTCAGCAATCTTTCATAGTAGATCTCTCTTGACAGAATGTCCAAGCGGGGTTAACTCCTGTGGTAAATGAATGCCACTGTGAAGGCCCTCGATGCAAATCTTCGTATAGGACCCTCAACACCGCTTAGCAACAAACGTGGGGAATCTCGCGGCCTATCGTTGGTTTATTTCTTTTCACACATTTTTGACGTCATTCCGCAAAAGTAGTCTCATCTATTAGTAACTGTCAGCTCTCCTTCCTTGTAGCAGGTGTTTTTTGTTCCTGATTCAGCTATGGCGGCCTGTCAGCTCTAGCCTGGGGATTGATATTTTCTTCAGAGGTGCCACTCTAGCCCTTGGCCTGACACAAAGGAGCATGGATTTCTTTCCTCTGTCAGATAAACGGAGGTAACATATGTTTCCTATCCAGACGCCCGGGCGTCTTGCAAGCAGTGCATCTGACATTGATTGGTTTTTGTGAACTCAAGCTGGTTGCCCTTAGGCAATCGGCTGATCTTACTTCTTCCACTTTCTACTTCCTCCCGTCCAGTTTTCGCTCACGTGCCCGAATCTTGCTCTGCGTGGAAATGATTTCATCACAACCCACTTTCAACATGCATAGTTTCCTGCCAGATGGGCCCTATTGGTTTTTCAAAAACTAAGGGGCCCGCAATCCGTAGTTGGATCCCCAATAGACACTGCTATTATTGAGGAGGATTGTTCGTCTTGTTGGGGTCTCTTCACTTCTTTTATAGAAAAATCCCAGCTTCATCAGGGTGGTGCTTCCACTGGATCCAAGGCCCCTTTCTACTGGGAGAGGATCTTTATCTAGGTCCAGATTTCTTTCTGTCCCCTTTGGTGTTTCTCTATCATCTTTCTACTGTTACTAACCCATTTGGTTAGCTCTCCTTGCGAGAGTTTTGTCCCTTGATTTCTTTGACATGAATTATGCTTGCTCTTCTTCAGATTCCGTAGACTTCAACAAATCATCCACCTAGAAGTCATGTCAGATGGATCTGCTCTACCGCTGGGCTTGAGTTCCCATGTCGCTTACCGGCTGTTTCTACGAGGAGCAATAATTGCCACAGCTTGGTTGACGAGGATTGCACCAATAAACGTGCAACAAGCATGCGATTAATTCGTTCATCGCTCCGTGTCCCCCAATTTTACCCTTAGGCCCCCATAGGTATCTGTAGCATATCACCCTGCCTGTCCTACTCGCAACCGGGGAGAACATGGATTCTATATGCTGCTGTGACTGCCTATATGCTCTTGTAATCCATCGTAACAGAACTTCCCACAACTGTTTGTTCGGTCAGTCCCTTGTAGCAGCTGAGCATGTCAACGACATCCCGGCCGTAATTTTCACTGGGCAATTGTAAACACGACTCTCTTATCTTTTTCTGGATTCCCCTGCTGGCTGATGTTGAACGCCGTGGATGTGGGATGTACCACACCTAACCCGTCATTCCTGTCCTAGCCCTCTCTTTCTGGTAACTTGTGCAGCGTAATCCACTGCTCACCACGTTTTGTCCCAAGAAATTTCTGGGTACATTCTATGTTGCCTGCTCATTTTTCTGAAGTTCCCTGTTTCAGACTTTTTTGGCATATGCGTGGCTTTGAGCTCTGTGTTTAGGCATCATTATAATTATGATCCTAAAGGTAGTTTTGTCTGGTAATGACCATCCACCAATTCAATGACCCCCCCTCCTCCATTAATGTTAAGGAAGGCTTTGTCTTCCTACGAAGGAATGAATCTATCGTTCACTTCGATCCTCTCAGTGAATTCCCATAGTCACATATTCCTAAATGTGCTGTCCAGTGATCTACTCCAAGTCTGGAACGATGGAATTATAAATCCTGCAGAAGTGTTGACGGGTTGCTTTGTTGTTGTCCAGTTTACCCGAAGCCATATATTACCATCCAAGCGGTGATCGTACAGCATACGGGTTTCTCCTAGCAATCCAATCCTGCCTTTTCTAATGGGCGTTGTGGCTTTCCAGGTAACGTTACTCGACCGTCAGAGTAACCCTTTGGATCCGTGAGTGGTTGCCAGGAAGTTCTGGTTATCTTGATTTGTGACAGAATGAACCCCACGTTCAATGTCCGCTGTGAAGGAATGTCATCATTAGCGACTGGCAACTGATCTTTAATGTACACTCCTTGGTAGGTCATGAATTACACTTTCCCGATGTTTACCAATCTGTAGATTCTGTGGTACCATTTTCAGTTCTCTCTATGATTCGTCTTCCCCAGATTCATAGGGCCTTTAGGATCACTTAGTGCTTCTGGTAAGTAGTTTTTCACGGCATGTTTAGTTCCGGAACTAGAAAACACAGCGCTGCATCCCTTGTCCATGGAATGCATAGTGCTGACACACAATTCGCTTTCTTTAGAGTTCACCAATAGCGGAATGGAGTGTCATTAGTGGGATGTTGTTCATCTGTTGCTCACAATTGCAGTTTTGTCACGTTTGGAGTGCTTGGGTTTGTTGTCTTGTTTGGCTGGATGGCTGTAGTTCTTAGGTTGTCCCAGTTTAGGATCATGCAGTAACTGTGGGTGTGTTTCTTGTACATTTGTTACACCTAGCTTGGTTTTTCGGCATCACTTTCTTCAATGTCCTGGATTTAGACAACCGTAGCAGAGACCATGTTTGCGGGAAAACTCAGACTTCTCCGCGTCCCCTTTCAAAGCTTCAAATTTTCTGCACACTAGTATGGTGTGCCCTTTCCCTGTGCAATACAAACAGGGTGGCTTTGCTGCTTTGTTTGTCTGGTGATCTCCTTTGCTGCGCAATTTTTCTTCTTTGCTGGGAGACCTCACAACCATGGAAAGTGTATGCACCCCTTTTAGTGGTGTCCTTTGAAGTTTGTGCTGACTCCTTGTTTTTTCTTTCATTTTTCTGCACGTCTTTGGTACCCCAAACCTGGAATGCGGGATCATTCCATCCCTGGACGCTTACCCACAAATATTCAAAGTCCTGTAAGTTTGGTGAACGCATCTTTCTTCTCTTATTTTCCCAACTTCAGCTATCCATTTTTTGCTGGGAGGGGATCTTGCCCTTGCCATATCAATGGTTTGATGGCTTGGTGTTTGACCATGTTATCAGGAAGGATGGCGATTTTGCTCAGGCAATCTTGGTCACCACCTGTTTATCTTTCAGCCAACTATAGCTTGCGTCCTTGTATGGCGGTAGCTACTCATGCGGGGTTGTCCCATAATCTCTGTTGTAGATCCATGGCTAATGTTGTGTAATCCAGTATCGGGAGTTCTTCATAGAACAGTTTTTTTATTATCAGTTCATGTGCCTCTCCTTTTGTTTGCCCGGAAATCACCATCTCCAAGCGTCCTTGCTGGTCATCAGTGTTCCTTCGACGTGTAATTTTGACATTCTTTATTAAAATGTTTGAAAATCCAACTACACAACCACAAGAGGGTTTTCCAAAATGCGGCTTGGAAAGTCCTCGCGTCCTTGATTCTCAACTAGCTTTTGAAGGATGGTGGGTCACATGTCCGCCTGATAGTTACTCCGTTTGGACTGGCTTTTTGTATTTTTCTTCTGGGGCTTTGGTTGACCCTTTTCACTATGTCGTTTTTAACGTGGATTCAATGTCTTGCGTCTCAACATATCCAGATGGTGGTGTAATGTACTTGAAGTGGTTCATGCAGGTCCAACTTGAACTCTTGACTCCTTTACTTGGTTCAGGTTGGCCATTTTAATTTTGTGATAGTTCTTGGGGCTGCAATGAATATGGGGTTGTTTCTGCAGCATACATTTCAGTTGCCTTTGTTTTCGGAGTACATTTTGATTTTTCCCGCGTACCGTTAGTGTGGTTCCTTTGTCCATGATATGTAAGTGCTTTCGGCAAGATTAACCTGTGTCTCAATTCGCACCCTCTGTTTCCGCTTTTTGCAAGTGATTGCAGTGATGATATTCAGGTGATGTTCCTGAGGAATTGTTTTGTCTTTCTTGTAGCTCTTTTTCTTGATGAGGCCGTCGCGGCTAGTTAAAAAAACATGTTGCTCTATGCTTGGCCACTATAAAGTTTTTACTTTCACTGTTTTTTTTATCATGAACGGATTTTTAGCTCGCAAAAGTTGCACTTTCATGTATTTGCTCAAAAGTCGAATTTCGATACCACATTATAGAAATCACATTGGAGAATAAACATGACATGACCACAGATATTTCCAACTTCACAAATACTGCAAATTTTACTAGCTTTGACATCTTAGTGGAGGCCCAAGCTCACAAACTTGAAGAAGTACAGTATCTGTACTTGAAAGAAGCCTCGTACTTCTTTGACCAACTTTAGCGATTTCTTGTATTGTGAATCATCTAAATGACCTCTGTGGCCACTTGTCTTTGGATTCCTTATTTTACCAGAACTTTACACACCAAGAAATATTGGTAAAATCGTCTATAGCTTGTATCTTGTAACCGCAGTAAAATTGTCGTTGAAAGATAATCGCTCTCACACCTGTCCGGCCATGGAGGCGGCCCATTTTTCATCAACATCAAACACCCACACACACCGCCGCACTAAAAGTACTTTAAAGGAATACTCCTGGCCCTTCCTAAACTACCAAGGTAAACTCTGAAACCAAATCAAATAAACTAGACGTGGGACACTACCACTGTCTACTAATTGGAAAAGTGGTTCCCCTATTACTGGTAGACATATGCAAGAGTGAGTATAAGTAATACACCAGAGTGTTTACGTTATGAGTTTTCGCGAACAGACCCTCCCGTTTATGAAAAAAAAGTTGTGGTGGGTTCATTTTTTCTAGCAATTTTCTTATGTCGTCAGTTTTAAAAGTTTTTTATTTGTTTTTGGGCCATGATCAATGATAGCCTGACCTCTGTATTTAGTGGTAACATTGGAGGACGAATAAAATGCCCCAAAACATGCTGCTTTGTGTACTCCCTCAGGACCTATAGTCCCTGAAAACCCTGTGGGGTGACCATGCAAGACACATTCAAGTGGTTATCTAGGGTGTATAGCAGGGTTTTATCCCCTAAAACACCTAATAAATAATACTAATGAGTGTTTTTTTTTGGAATGTCTGCCATGTTACAGCAAATGGGGGGGGGGTAGTGAGTGGGGGGACCGTCAAGGATAACCACAACTTGGAGTGAAGCAAATAAATTGAGTTTTTTAATGACTGTCCTGAACTATGTCTTATAATTGCAAGTTTGGACAGTTTAGTGGGGGACTGTATGCACAGATCGTTGTGAGTGTGCACAATCGGGAATAAACAACTGTTAATTTTGGGTACACAAGTACTTTATTCCTTGATAATAAAAAAATCACCTTTCATGTCCCACAACTTGGGATTTCAAGTTAGGGGGAACATTTTTAAAATTTTTCCTATTGTTTTAAAATGAAAAAGCCACATGATGTTTTGTATGTTATAAGGTTCCAAAAAGGTACAATTTGTACTACCTAAGCTTAATAGTTTTGGAATTATGGTAAAAACTGTAAAAAAGGTGTACAGGGGTCCCAAAACATAAAAGTTGCCTCAATTTTGTCAAAACATGGTTCAAAATTTGTTGGTTTAGCTCATAGAAATCAAAATATATGAGAATAGTTTTGACTAAATCTTACATGTTTTTTGGTTATTAACCAAAATTTGGCGAATAAAGGGGTCAACAGCTATGGTAAGCTAAATTGATTCTATTGACCTGTACCTATTTTGTTGGATACACATGGA
Source organism: Ophioderma brevispina (assembly GCA_023653785.1). Classification (NCBI taxonomy): domain Eukaryota; kingdom Metazoa; phylum Echinodermata; class Ophiuroidea; order Amphilepidida; family Ophiodermatidae; genus Ophioderma; species Ophioderma brevispina. The sequence goes on along the minus strand of JAMKCH010005197.1, from coordinate 60,175 downwards.
AACTAGCATACAAACATATAAGGCACAACTATTCTTATTTCAATTCTTTATAAGCTCTTGGAAACATTTCACCACATATTACCCATCAAAGACTTTATTTTAATAACAACTTTTTTGGACCCCCATGTACACAGCAAAACTTGAATTATTTTCACCATTTTTTTACAGTTTTTTACCCGTTAAACGCCCGACTATAATCCAAGATAGTGGCAAACTTATACCTTTGTGGAATCTTGGTAACCATACAACATCATGTTTTGCTTTCACACATTCGACATTTTAAAATTTTTTACCACCTGATAAACCTTGCAGCAAACCCAAGCTGGGGGTCCATTAAGGGGGGTTTGCAAGTGCTCCCATCAAGTGAATGGATTATCAATACCTCAATACTTTTTGTGGCAAAATTCCCAATTTTTTGCCGGAAGCGCACACTTTCACTACAGTCCCCATGGTAGTGAGATACATTGAGTAGGCTGGCAGTTACCTTCACATATTGTTCATAAAACACGTTCATTAAGGTTTGATGTTTGTATTTTTCCAACATTCTCTCTACTTTGAGGCTTTTATTTGACTGGTAGTTAGTTGTCTACAAGACATAATGATTACACAAAAACATGAGTTAATTTTTGTCTTATATCAAGAACTGAAATTGCCAACTTCCAACTCATGTTGATCACATCACAGTACAATCGTTTCACTATCCCCGCTATGAACATTGTTTTGTTGAATCCAGATGTTGCTAAATATACTGTGGTATGATATTGTATTCTTAATATTATCTCATTTCTGAGAAAGGCAACATAAATGCTTAACTGTATAGCCAAGCTGTAAAACATCACATCTGGAGAAATGTCATAAAATAAAGTGAAATACCACATTTTTTAATGGAATTAAAGGTGCAACGAGAGATTTTTGAGGCACCCAAATATTGTGTCATAATAGTAATTTCATATAGACTAGACACTCAATAGATTTCTTACCTTGTATTTGGCTACAGAAATGCCTTAAAAGAGAGAAAAAAGGTGATTCTTATTTGCTTATTATATTTCAATATAAAACATAGGCTGAATTTTGTATTTGCTCCTATACAAAATTAGAAATTTCACAATTTTTGTACCAAAGAAAAATTGTTCAGCCTAATCCTTTCAGATGGGGTTATTTTTGATGGAAAGCTTTACATGAGGACAAAAATCAGTATTTTCGATTTTTTTAGGGACACCTGATATGTGAAATCTCTCGTTGCACTTTAAGTGAAGGGGATTGCATTTTTTTTTTAACCAAACAAGGTGAATTCCTCCATTCCCCCAAGTGTAAATAATGACTGCTCCCTAATATAGTTAGAATTCTTGACTTGACATATGATTCCCAATAGCTCCAATTATATACCATTAAAAGTGATCTGCTTGCATACTTAGTAAGCCTTACCACCTCATTAAATAAGTGAGTGATTGACTGATTGCTGTATATATGCAATCCCTAAAGGGATGAGCAGCGATTTGCTAATCCAAAACATCGAAATTCATATTTTTATATTTTTGTTACGGGCATGGATATGCGAACATAACCTGCAAGTGTATTAAAGACAAGGCAGTACTTTTTATGATTCTGTAATTTCTATATACGTCCGTATCAAAATTCAAGCCTTTACCTGCAAATATCCCAGATTTTAAGCATGATATTGTACATCATGATCTATACAGTTTGACCTCAAACACAAACATTATTTATTGATCTTTGTTTATTCCGCACTGGTGTAAACCACAATCAGCTGTTTAGTGTAGATTTTGAGACGCCATCGCTATGTCTATTTGCAGGAGACGGTGTGATAAATTTTCTCAAATACTTCATTTTTTCATTATTTGGTGGTTTGTTTCTATATTAAAGCAGTTTTATGGAATTGTACCACAAATCCCTATTTATTAAGTTTAAAAATGCATTTCCACATTTTTTTATTCTCTCGCATTATCACTAATCCCTTTAACAAGTTAAATTTCATTCTTTTGGAGTGATGTTTCACTCTTGGAGTCAAATCTCACTTTCTTTGAGTTGTATCCACTCCTTTAAAGGCCGACTCAGAGATTTCCTGAGGAGGGCGCCCTCAATTTCCAAAAAAATCGTGTTTTTTGCATGTACATAATGCTTGTCCATATACTAATCACTGTGTGAAATAGCTAAGCTTAAATCGAATTCCTTCATATAGAAAATCACAACTTTGTTATAAAATTCCGGATCCGGAATTTTTGTTATACACAGTATCCTATGGGACGTAATACTACACATAAATGTTTACTGCATCAAAACGAAAAATCCGATTCATCTCAAATTTCGGAATTGTGCATTTTAGGTTACTATCTTTGGTTCTAGTTGACTATTTTTCATTATTACACAAAAAAATAATATTTCGAAATCTCTGAGTCCCACTTTAAGTTTTACTCTTTTTTTATTTAGAGAGTGAGATTACATTTAGTTAGTAAGATTATATGAGAACAAGTGATATGTATGGAGTTATGAGGCAAATGTTAGGTTAGGATAAATGTTAGAATTAAGTTTAGGTCTATGGTGTTTTAACAAATTATGAAAAGAAATTGGTCTAATGTTTTTGATGCCAGTTCAAACTATTTAATGTCTTAATTTGATTAAAACACAAGCATATTCTTATCAACAGTCTAATCAAATCAAATATTAGTGAGTAATAAACCCTTTTTTTTTTTTTTTTTTTTATATTTTAATATTCCATAAAACTGCTTTAAAAAGCAGTTTTATGGAATTGTACCACAAATCCCTATTTATTAAGTTTAAAAATGCATTTCCACATTTTTTGATTCTCTCGCATTATCACTAATCCCTTTAACAAGTTAAATTTCATTCTTTTGGAGTGATGTTTCACTCTTGGAGTCAAATCTCACTTTCTTTGAGTTGTATCCACTCCTTTAAGTTTTACTCTTTTTTTATTTAGAGAGTGAGATTACATTTAGTTAGTAAGATTATATGAGAACAAGTGATATGTATGGAGTTATGAGGCAAATGTTAGGTTAGGATAAATGTTAGAATTAAGTTTAGGTCTATGGTGTTTTAACAAATTATGAAAAGAAATTGGTCTAATGTTTTTGATGCCAGTTCAAACTATTTAATGTCTTAATTTGATTAAAACACAGCATATTCTTATCAACAGTCTAATCAAATCAAATATTAGTGAGTAATAAACCCCAAAATAGCCAAATAGTTTAAATTTAGTCAAAGAATGCAAAACAAGTGAGTGTATATAGCTCGAGCCATACTGTCCCAAAATAATTACGGTGTTATTTATAGCCTAGACGGGAAAGCCATAGTATTATTAATAAGAGATGCATGTGTTGTGAATCACTCACTACTCTCACTGGCGTATATTCCAGGACGTAATGGCCAAAGGGAATAAATACTGGGCTGAGTGGACTCCTACGTTATTCCTTGCTGAAAATGGACCAATGTAATTTGGGATTCCTATATTTGCTAATTTGCTATGTTGGTAATGTTCTTGTATGTATGTCATTGGGCATATGGAGCAAGATGGCTAGAATGTTAATGTTTTAGTTATGCCATTATAGTCCATTATAGTTCTTTATGAAGTGCAGGGTTGAGGCCGCTCAGATTAGAAGAACGATGAACAAACAAAATTCATGTAACCCACCTTCCCACCCATCCTGCACCCACCAATATACACAGCATTGCAAGCATTGTCTCAACATGAGAATATTGTAACATAATGTATTATTACACCTCATGAATATTATGAACAAAGTCAGGCTATTTCATTGGCTGATTCCTATTACGTGTGCTATTTCCCTTCCCTAGGGAAATAGTTTGGACTATTTCCCTACAACCTCATCCCCAGAGACACACAGAGGTGTAATAAAACAAATACTACATGGTTTATATTGAATATAGGGCTCCCTTGGTACTGGCTACAGACCTATCACCCCTCACCCTTTGGGTTCGGGGTGATAGACCCATAGCTCAGGAAAATAGTGTGCCCTATTTCCCTCTAACCATGTAGTATTTGTATAATGTAGGACAGTAGAGATGGGAGTAGAGAATGAGCCCTAGCTGGCCCTTAACCAATCCTTATGACTTTCATCAAGAAAACTTCAAATGTGTGTGAGCGAGAAAGACAATCCTAAGAGCACAATGTACAGCAATATTCATTGATAAAAATATTGGAATAGGTATGACTTGCTTACATTTAAAGTCTAACTAGATTATCAGGTCCGTAAGTGGGGAGGCAGATGCCCCCTCACATTCCAAAAGCCTCCAAAAGGGCTAAGAAGGCAAAAATGAGATTTTGAGAGTGAAGTTTTTTAGGGTTTTTGTCAAAAAAGTTAGAATTTCAGTAAGAAGATCCACTTTTGCCAAATGTTTCACACTGGGCAATTTTGGGCAGTAAAGTCATCTTTTAAAAAAGTTTGCCGTCCCTTTTAAAAAAATCCTGGTTACAGGCCTGTAGATTATATTTCAATATTGTATTCTGGCCAAAGCTAAAGCTTGCATAGCATAAATTATGGGTAAGTTTTTTATGTTGCCTCATTAAATTATCAAACAAAATACCACATTAGATGTAAGTTTCACATATCCATATTTCTAGTTTTAAACCTAGTTTCAGGACAATTTCATAAAGTTTATTGCACTTGGCAGGCTAATTTTATCCCGTGCTGTCTTTAGAACTCTTTTCCTTGAATAGTTTTATTTGTTCATTTGTCAGTACACTTATGACTTGTGTGGAATTAGACGTATGCACACATGTGCACCCTTCACACTTAAGTGACTCAATAGCAGCATGTTGGGCCTCTTTGCTCTAATTGGAATTCCATAGGTATTAAGTTCACGTTCCGAGACGTTCACGGCAATGCCGTTATGCTGTCAGGCCGGCCTGGCTCTATAATGTTGTCATGCCAGATAATTGTGGAACCGGAAATCAGGCTATCATGATCATGTTAGTAATGTCATCCATTGCATGTGATAGTGAAATGAGATGGGGCACCTGAGCCAGTGTGTCAGGTCTATTACATTTATGTAAAGTCCTTGTTACATGGTCTGGGTTTATGTAAAGTCCTTGTTACATGGTCTGGGTTTATAGATCTGGGTAGATTTCTGGAAGCTTTTGTCAATTTGGGTAAAATCAAGGCAATCTGCTTGAAGCTCATAGAGGAATATCATGTTTTACATTCTTAAAAATATCTCATCTTGACTGTCATGTGAATAAAATTTGATCTTACCAAGTTTTCTAGACAAATTTTACTGGAAAATGTTTTAAATTTGATCAGAATCTTGTCCACCCAGGGGTCTTAAAAAGGAGAAAAGGAGAGGGCATTGAAGTAAAGCTCAAATTGGGGCTGGGAAGAAGCATATTTTTCCAAGGGCTTCGGCCCTCTAGAACACAAACCCTGAACCCTGCTGAGGGCCTTTAGCCATCCCCTGGACCCTATTTTTTTCAGTCCTCTGTCACTGAATGCCCCTGGGTTTGGAAGCGTGAGCCTTACACCCATATCCATTCTGCATGTGAGTGCCCCCGGCCCCAGGGAGATGAGCTATAGATTATGAAAAAAGGAAAGTGATGAAAGTCAGTCAAAAAATGTTGCAATCTATTTATGTAAGTCTTATAAAGAAAAACACACATCTCTTTGTATTTTATGTTTCTCCTTCCACTTTCCCTTTCCCCAAAATACAAGAACCAGAGGGGGAAAAAGTCACTGTTTTTTTTTACCATAACTTTATTTTTCTCAAATTTGGTAGATCAGTGGATAATACCAACAATCACTTGTGTTCATTCTATAGGAATATCAATAGGTTTTACAGCTTACTTTGGAAGATTATCAATTGACAAGTTCTAATCATTGTGGAATTCGTACTGGAGCACAGCTGTTTGACTCCATGCAAATTGTCTCTTTTATTTTTAGGGCAATTTTAAGCAATGACAACACGATTTGACAACCGATATAAGTAGGGATAGGCAAGAGCTATTACCTCCTGAAAAAATCAGAAAAATCCATTACGGGAATCTTGCCATATAGGCCTACAAGGTCATGATTTGTATGTTATAGCGCCCTCTATGTGCTTTTCCCCATAGATATACGTGTAAAACTCGATTTTTGTGAAAATCATATTTGCCCACAATGAAATTTCATCAAATTTGCACAGGATGTAGTTAGTGAAATAAATAATCCAAATTAGTTGTCAAAAGTGTGTCGCTATTGATATTTTGGTCTTATTCTCATTTTATCATAATAAATGAGACATTCAAACAGCTGTGCTAGGAGCACCCATCAAGATTGGCTCATTGTGAACTTTTTAAGCATAACAAGTTTGACTCTTTGTGGACTATTACTTAGAGGAGCATCAACACTGAGAACACATCCAATTCAGTTCTGGAAACAACTTACAAGCAACTCTTTTGAAAATCTCACAAGAGACATGAATTTGTGATAATTAGGGCCTATAATATTTGTCAAAATTTTCTTAAGGTGCAATGAGAGATTTCAAATAACAGGTGTCCTAAAAAAATGTGAAAATTCTGATTTTTGCACTGGTGTTAAACTTTCAATCCAAAATATCCCCATCTGAAAGGATTAAGCTGAGAAATGTTTCTTTGGTACAAAAATTGTGAAATTCTCTTTTTTCGTATAGGAGCAAATACAAAATTCAGCCTATGTTTTACATTGAAATATAAGCAAATCAAAATCACCTTTTTTCTCTCTTTTAAGACATTTTTGTATCCCAATACGAGGTAAGAAATCTATTGAGTGTCTAATTCTATATGAAATTACTATTATGACACAATATCTGGGTGCCTCAAAATCTCTCGTTGCACCTTTAATAGCATCCATCTTATAGAGAATAATTGTTAAATTTACACAAATTTCTTGCCACAAGAAGATGGATTCCTGCCAGCTTGTGAAAATTTCTTGCAGCGAAAAAATTAAGATGTTCTACAGGAGATCTTATTCCCCCCTTGCTCTACGAATGAATATCTTTTGAAGATAATTTCCTTTTCTCTATTCCCCGGAGCTTCATATTGGGTTGGTAATAATGAGATTTGATAGGAGCACAAATTAAGTCTTTGGAATTGGCTTTTGAGCATTCAATTGGATTAAAATTATTACCCAAGGGAAAGAAACATCCGGCTGGTTATGCTTGATATTAAATTTTGCTCTAGCGTGATGTGGTAGTGATGGTCATGGAAGCAATATGAACAAGGACTGTGATGTGACCAGAATAAAGTGATACAAAGAAGGTTGGGAGAGATGAGAATTCAGTCAAAATTATAAGTTTTAGAATGGGAAGCAGCTCTACTGTACAAGTGGTCTGGTTTCTGTGTTATTCTGTCCATTTGTAACAAATGCTGTGAGGTGATATGGGACCTACAGCAACTGCATGTTCTAAATTCAGGGACAGCTGAGACATTCTTAATAACAATAACAATAACAAATAAATAATAAATAATAAATAATAAATAATAAATAATTAATAATAATTAATAATTAATAATAATTAATAATAATTAATAATAATAATAATAATAATAATACAACAACCATTCTTATATAGCGTATTACACACGAAGTCTCAATGCGATGATTGCCAATTATTATTATGCTGCCGTCAGGAAATGGCCACAATCATATAAGCGCACAACCCTATCAGCACTTAGATTGTAATATCACCCATAACAGCTCCCCAATTGTCGCTTGGGTCAACGAGGCATTGAGACTAAGTATCTTGCCCAAGGACACAAACACGTTGGCCACGGCAGGGCTCGAACTCACAGTCTAATGGTCACGAGTCCTGCACGTTTCCACTGGACCACACGTGCCTAACACTATAAGGTGGTACACTCGGGCTTTGAGAAAACAAGGTGCGAAAGAGGTTCTAAACTTGTCCTCTATATTGAACTCTATAAGGTTCTTCAGCGAACCAAAAGCTTTTATGGTTCTGTTAGGAACCTTTTGGGGTTCTCAGATTTTTAAGAACCATTTTTAAGGGTTCCATTCTTGAGGGTACAATATAGAGGAAAACAAATGTTCTAAGTAGCATTTTTTCTGAGAGTGTATGGGACCCCAACAGGCCAACAATTTTTTTTTCAAAAGGGGTATAACCAAAAATTTGCCTCCCCAAGCGGGGATTAATTTGGCAAAGTGGACTTTTTTACTGAAATTTTCACTTTTTTCACCCAAAAACATATAACCCTAATTTTTGGCTTGCTCCACTCGCGAAATCTATTTTAAATGTTTTCCTTTTCTTTTTTTTTGGGGGGGGGGGGTGATGGGGATTCTGCTCCCTTCATCCCTTTAAAGAAATTACAATAATTCTTTCCAACTACTAGCATCTTTTTCTTCTTTTCTTTTTTGCCTTATACCATTTATACCGTTCAATATATGAGGCATAAAGGTTTTTTCAGAGTGTACCATTCAGAAAATAGTTAGCTATACTTTGAGAATATAACAAATCAAATAATTTAAGTCTTTTGAAAGTTAACCCAGAGTTCACAGTAGCTTGAACATTAAAATATCTTTATCCACAATTCAGCATGGCACAATGGTGACCTAGGATATACAATTTTGGAAATTTTGAAAGCACTTCCTGAAAGATTCTATTGTCCTGAAATTTGATTTACTTTTTTGTGACAAAAATTACAACAAAACCCCTAACAAATGCTGTGAAAGCTTTCAAAGAGATGTAGTGATCTTTCTTAGCTGCCTCATAAGGATTTTAATTAAACATTGAAAAAAATTACCCCATCCCACTCCCATGTCAAATGTCACACCCCCAAATTCTTAATTTCTCACTAAAATCGCTCTCCTCTTGTGGGAGAGCGTGGCCTAGCGGTTAGGGTGCTTGCCTGTGGCGCAAATTTACCAACAAAATTCCTGGGTTCGAATCCCGGTGGGGTCGTGGCACTTGCTGGGATTTATTTGGGTACTATAAATTCTGGATTTGATCTGTATACCAGCTATTGATTAAATACAGAATACCGCTCTCCTCCATGGTTCACTTGGAACTGGGCAAATGGATCATGAAAGCATCCCGTCCTTCGGAGGGGACGTTAAGCCGTCGGTCCCGTGTACAGAGACTCACAACTGTACATGTACATCGCAGTCAGTGTCGAATAAGAGTAGGGTGAAAACCCGACTGTTCCCAATCCACCCAGCCTCAAATAGCGGGCCATGTTAGGAGCGTCCGTATCATGGATACACGCAGCCCCGGATCAGCACACTCATTTGAATAAATCCTGACACCACCACAAGCCATTACCAATGACTTGTGGATACGCTAAGAAGAAGAAGACTAAAATCAAACGTTTGTTTGTAAACTGATGGCTCGCTCTGTTAATTTGTACAGCAGACCAAGATATTAGCCTTGTTTACACTAGTTGACTAACACTGATGTTAGCTAACATCAGCGACCATAAAATTTTAATCTGCTAACAGTGACGGCACATCCATACAACAAGCCTGGGCATTGTAGTTAGCTAACATCGATGTTAGCAACCGGAAGTCAGGCATGACCCTTGCTTGTGTGGCATGGTGCAAAACCGGTTTGTTTGCAAATTTGTAAATAAACCAACAACAAAATGGCGGTCAGAGAGAGTAAGAAAGCAATTTTGCTTGCTGATGATGATGAAAACGAAAATGGCGGGTGATGCGAATCAAATAACCCGGAAGTTGAAGCACTAAAGTCATCAGCAGGTCATGCGTAGCAGCGAGTTCATGGTTAGTACCATCCACACGGCCACTAACAGCGAAGGTCGGTCGCTGTTAGTGCGCTAACCATAAGATTTCTAGTTAGTAACCACAAGTTTTTTCATTGTTAGCTTAACAGCGAGAGCGTCTACACGATCACTATACAGCGAACTAACATCAATGTTAGCTAACAGCAACACTACAGCGAACTAACCACAACCATGTGAACATGAGGGAAATTCCGTTGTTTATAGAGTGACCTGCAAAAAAAAATATTTCGAAACCATCAGTTCAAGGGACTCAACCCCACCAATGAAAAATCCAGCTATGTCCCTGATCCCACAGCACACTTTAAAGGAAAAATATACACCAAGGCCAAAATGACAAAGAATAAGATAGTCATGTTATTTTAAACACATTTATAGAAATTGATCTTTATAGATCCTAATTGATTTGTTGTTCAGGTGTCTGCCCTTGTCTCAACACAGACAGACAGATAGAAATTAACAAAACAGACTTTAACAAACTTGGATGACAAAAAAGAGAAAAGTCATGGTTGAAAGCAGAAAGAGGTCAACAACAAAATGTATTGTGTCATTGATCAGGTACAATAAGAGTACCAAGGTGAACAATATCATCAGGGATCATGAGGAGAAAACTATGATCATACAATCTGACGAATGTCCTTGTTTTCTGTTTTCTAAGTAAATTATGTCTAGACAAGTCGTAAAAACTTAACAACAAATTGATCTGTTAAATGTACAACGAGAGATTTTGAGTCACCCAAATAATGTGTCATAATAGTATTTTCATATAAATTAGACACTCCATAGATTTCTAACCTAGTATTTGGCTACAGAAATGTCTTAAAAGAGAGAAAAAGAATGTGATTTTGATTTGGCCAAATTTGGTATTTGCTCCTATACAAAAATTAGAAAATTCACCATTTTTGTACCAAAGAAACATTTCTCACCTTAATTCTTTCCAATGGGATTATTGTTGAAAGCTCAGTACATCAGGGCAAAAAATCAGTACTTTCAATTTTTTAGGGACACCTGATATCTGAAATCTCTTGTTGCACCTTTAAAGGCATTTTTCCAAAAACTGGTCCTATTAGGCATGTATTTTCAAAGTTTGCCAAAAGTTAGTGTATTTTTTAAATGTAAACCTTCCATTCCCATTAGCCTATGTCACCCCCATACGTCAATCCCACCTTCATACTGAAACACTGCTGACAGAGTTAGCACTTATTACACAATGCAATTATTTCAGGCAATTTCGTCATTTTCAGAGACAGTTCAATACTTCCTTGTTATTGTTTGTCTAAAAATATTTGTTTCTTTGATGCGAGTTTTTTTTTTCTATGGTATTTGTAAGACTCATTGTAAAAAATTTTTTATTGAAGTTATTAATAAATATTGACTGTTTATGAAACAAAAATTGAAAGAATATGTAGGAATTTGTGAAGTCTTTGGAGGCTCCTAAAGACAGGAAATGAAAGACATTTTCATGTGTAGTTAACTACAGGAAATGAAACCAAATAGGAAATAAACAAAGAAAAAAAGAAGACATACAATACTTGATACTAACTTCTTACTTCTTGTCATACTTAAGAGTACAAATCAGAAAAATTAGAGGGGAAGTGTGGAAGTGGGTTTCACCTACTCAAAAGGAATCACAACATTGAAAAAAATATTTGGAACTACTGGATCCATTGGAATTCAGGCAAGGAAATTATTAACTCTACAATCTCTCACTTGTGAGGGGACAACCTAGTGGAGGATAGGTGGACATGCTTTAAAAAAACACCTAAATAAAGCATACATTGATGTTTTTGCAAATATATAGTAATGATATTGAGAAAATTTGGGGGGAAATTTTGTCAAACTGGTTCAAGGTAACATTAAACTCTGCCAAAATAGATTCTATAAATATATTTGAAAATTGGTGCAAAGGTGAGTCCACATTCAGACTCTCGGACATGACATATCTCCACCAAACTTGAGTAAGTCAGAAGTCTATGAACTTAACCATCGTAATTGTTTTAGAAGTAAATAAATTAAGGGGACAATTTACAGGGGCGGATGCACGCCCTGAAAAATGCCAAAATTACTGGGGGCTGGAAGGTAGTCATGGTAAAAAATTGGCTGATTTTACAAGATTTTGGCCAAATTACCGGGGGCGCGCACCCAAAAAACACCCCCTGGATCCGCCAGTGATTTATTACTTGTATTTGGTATAATTCACATTTGTTTCAATAACATTGAAGATCATTGACAAAAAGCTTTATATATAAATGTAAAAGAAAATGATGACAGTGCAATTCATCAAAACATGAACTTGCTGTGGATGGGACTTGAAACAACCTTCCATTTGGATCTCGGAGCTTCTTGGGTCCACATATACATTGCACTATAATCTGTGGATACTTGTCAAGAAAATAAAAGATTTTTTTTTTCCATATTAAACATAAAACTTTACACAAAGGGATGGATAAAGGCTACATTTATGTAAAAAGGAGTATATATACCATTAATAAACAATGATTCATCTATTATTAATTTTGCCATCTTTGGTCTGACCAGCTACTGGAAAGAAGAAACCAATCCTTCTAAAAAATTGGTGGATGGCACCAAATAACTTCAAATTATGTTGACCTCTTTGTTACGACATCCCTGATATTGTATAGTATACAATGCAAATACAAACAGATGTCAAAAGAAAAACTTGGACAGGAATTGCCAAGTTATTTCTTCCAGTGACTGAGCTTTATTTTGACAATGGTGCATGCTCATGTTAGGCCTGAGTGAAGTCCTTGCATTAAAATGCACAATGATCCCTCCATATGTGCTGCCGGTTTTTGTCGTTGGTCGGCAACTTGTGAAGTCTGAAGGCCGAAATTCCAATTCATTAAGCGTGCATCCAGGCTTGTAAAGCTTCCAATGGCCAAGTGGCCTGACGAAAATCCGCTAGTAATGTTAAGTGGAAAATTTTTGCAGATTTATATTTTGTTGATGTTTGTTCAGAAAACTAAGTAGTTTTGTTGGTGGTCCAATATGCATTAAGTCCTCAATTAACTTACAACCATGACAATGTTGTTCATTTGAATTTGACAGCAGCCGTTTAAGTTTTAGTCACCACTCCTATTGAAAACAATCACTGAAAAATTAAAGCATATCAAAATTTGTTGCCTTCCTTTTCTCATTGACCCATTTACCTTCTGTCAATACCTCATTACCAATTCACATTTGACAATCCATTTTGTTACCAAAAATTGTGCAATTAGCGTGAGTTAATACTGATTAGGTTTTGTCTCTGTTTTAAGCTGCACAGGAGTCCTTGCAAAATCTGTGTGAATACACTTTTTGTCTCGTAAGCTATACTTTGTAAGTAATTCATACACGGCTGACCGGTGCTGAATACATCAAGTACCAATAATTTCTTTCAGACAAAAATCAAAACTGTCCCTACCTAAACCATGTTGGACTCATTCATTTTAAATTCTTGTTTTCCAAATGTGTATATCAATAAATAATTTTATATTTTGAAAAAGGTCAATGTTCTTTTATGCCATGAACACCGCACTTAAACTGTTACGGGTACAATTTGTAAGAGCGGGGCAATCACGTTAACAGTGATACAGTGCAGTTGCAGATCTACAGGAGTTGACGGAAAAGCAGACTGGTGTAAATCCCCAATCCACTGGATCAGTGGGACAATTTGCATAAATGCACATTTAATTAATGGATTTGTCCTAAGCAAAGTACATGTTCAGGGTACGCTGTGCTGATTCATTGAGCAGATTTGTAAGGGGCTTTCTTTTGCACAGTATATTTAATTCGGGGTAATTTTGCCAGTCCTTGTTCTAATTAACAGGGAGAATGAGAGGGAAGGAACTGGTGGGGGGGGGAATAAGGTAGGTGTTGAAACCATCATTTGAAAGAAGTCTCTGTATGAGGGAGGTATTTGCTTAGATTGGGGATTTATATGCCCATGCATAAATGTATATGCCCATGCCATTGTGCGAGTCCTTGCCAATTGATCTTATTTTAAACTTTCATCCCTAAATTTGAAAGAGGAGTTACTATTTACACCAGAGGGGGAATGGAGGATCTGATGGGGGGTCTGAAAATGTTGTGAGCAAAGAGGTGGCAACTATGACATTTTCATCAAGGAGGGGGGGACCTGAACTTTTAAATGGGAAATTTCATAAAATATGGGGTAATGCACAATTTTCTCTTAAATGGAAGTGAAGGGGGGGGGGTTGAATTCCTCCATTATTCCTACCTGGCATAAATGAACCACCCCTTTCTAGACATCTCCCCCAACACAGATCCTCCTCTATATCTGAATCAGCCGCTTGCAAGCAAGATTTTGTCTTATTGGTAATATCACAGACACGTTAAATTCATTACTTTATGGTCAAAACAGTTTTTCACAATGTAACGAACAAGATCAACACTTTTGAACAACTCTGATCCCGTATCCTCAAATGCATTTTATTTTTGAATCATCTCGCTTTTGAAGGATTGAAAAAATATGCTCTTTATAATCCTTTGCTATGTTTTTAATAATACTGGTAAAGCCAAATTGACAACAGGGTGACTGTACTGTTGTAGGCTGATGTGTTAATAAATGACGACTTTGAATTCGCATGGAAACCCATCATCATATAGGTTAGATTATGTAGGCTTGCATATTTTATTTAATTTATGTATGGTTTAATATATATTTTGTCACCTTTCAGGGGCGGATTCCAGGATTTGAAAACGTCAAATTAACGGGGGCGAATGCTGTACTTGTCCAAAAAGCTGATTTTGCAAAGAATTTATGCAGAATTTCCGGGAGTGCTGCCCTCCGCCCCCTCCCTGGCTCCCCGCCTGCTTTTAGAATGTTCTACCTTGCATGTGGCAGGTAGTACTTGCAGAATCTTTACATGCATTCATGCCTATGCAGGGGTGTGTGGTCCCCCCCCCCCCAAATTCCACAAAAGGTCCTTTTGGCTGATTTTTGTTTATAAAAAGGCCAAATGACGCAGTGTTGGATACATGATGACAGTGTTCTTACCTATCAACCTCGGGGCAAAATTTGTCATATTCAGAGGCCATAATGAGTTGTGTAGCAAAATCCTGTACAGACAGATCTTTGTACAAAATACAACATTTGCATATATTTGCATAAAAGCATATTCCTGCTTAACATCTAGTGCAATATAACTCTAAAACTGGGGTATCCCAATGGTTGATGTTAGGGGAAAATAATTTCATCCTAACTCACTTTCCTATGCATAATAACAAAGGCATACCCCAGGGTGTACACAAGGGGGGAGCTCCCCCCCCCCTCAACCCCCCTCCCCCCCAAAAAAAAAATTAAGTGAATTTCTGGCACCCATGCTAATTTACAGTGAAACACCATAGGTCTAGACTATATAACAAATTTTAATTATATGCTTTGTTCCCCACTGGAAAATATATATGTGCCCCACTGAAAAAAAGCTGTTATTCCGCACTGCACAACCCCCACAAAAACACAGGACAACACCCCCACCCCCCGGTACATAATGTTTTAATAATCATCATAACATAATCCAAGTCCTCCCAGGACACACATCTAATTTCTTTGACTTAAGACAGTGTAACTTTTTGCATATTTAATGTAAAGGAAATTTTGAAGGTCGTCATTCATAGACATTTCATTACCATTGTCTCCCTAAATTCCGTGTATTGGCAATACAGGAATTACAATTTGACTGGCTTAGTTTCCAGTCTAATTGAGCTGAGTTATTTGCAGTCCTTTCATTCCTGGGCCGTTCACCCTGTGACTGGTTTGTGCGGGATTTTATTTCAGTCATTGGTGGTGTTAGCGAGCTTAAACCACTGGCGGGAGGAAGTAGCCTTCGCTGCACTAGTTGTATTTGATCGAGAAAGAAAGAAAGGTCAAGTTGTACTAATTTGTGGATTGTTGCAGGGTCTTGCCAACGACTTCAAATCCTGTACTTTCTTACAACCTCTTTTTGAAACGATTCTTTTACCTCGCGTGGCGAAAGCCAATCAATTCATTTCAAAGCCTTGACAGCAGGCACGAAGGCGGCGGGTTGATTGTGCACATTTTTTGCATTACTTTACAGAAACTAAAAGTCGTTTCCCTCTCTAAAACTCTTTACTCCCTTAAAAAATACAATTCCATTACCTTTTGTTCCAATGAACCAATTGGATACTATTGGGGTCTCTACACGAGGCCCACAGCCACATCAATGGTGGTAACTTCCGTGATCCGGGGCCGATTTCACTAACACGAATTTTAGCGTCGTCGCTAAATTAACTCGCCAACTAAAAATCCTCGCTAGATCATCGCTAATTTGTTTGCGTTCATTTGCATTTCACTAAGACCATCTCAATTAGCGACGACGAAACGTAAATTTAATATTCGTGAACGAGCCCATCGCAAAGTTTAGCCAAATATGATGTAATCGGAGTTATTTTTAGACTGTGGCTAGCAACCATCCAAGAATTGCTGCGCCCAGCGAGAGGATAGCGTCGAAGGTGTAGGAGGGAAAAATGAAAAAAATAAAGGAACTAGTTTGATAATGAAGAAATGTCGTTGTGTTGTCAATGTTGAAGCCCTAGAATACGGCTGTCCTACTTTAATGTGTGCGATAATCATGTTATGGTTATGGTACGGTCAACAATGCCGGCCGGTCATGCCATCACTTCGAATTCATGGCTCGCTCATGCGCACCCAGTCCAGTGCGCTGAGCGTAGAATTAACACAGCTACTCAAGACTTATGCTGAGACACAATGATTAACAGCAGCAGCATTCATCCTTACTAGTCTCTAGCGCATACGGTGTTTTCTTACATAGGGCTTTAGTGTTACCCGGGGGGGGTGTTACATTACCCAGCGACCATTCAAGCCTCAAGCCTATGGCAAGGCGGCATCCATTGGCCGGGCATGGCCTAGGCCCTAGGGCTACCCAAATGAGCCCATCTTGCTTCCGTTAGACTGGTGCCATGGTGGCGACTTTGTTTGGCTTTTATCATTTTTCACAGTTTTCCTTTAGATTTTTTTTAGATGCTATGTATAACTAAAAAGCGTAGCCCTAGCAGTAGCAGTGTCGGACTTTAAGAGTCCGCATGTCAGCACTGCTGCAAGGACCCCCCTCAAATATTTCTCTCAGGGCCCCTCAGACACCCCTAATCACACTAAAGTGGGACATTTTGTCACTTCGTGATATTAAAGGGGTCCACCTTAAGCTGCTGACAGGGCCCTTTTCCTTAAATCCGCCACTGTAGCCTAGCCAGGCTGCATTTTGTATGATGAATCGTACTACCCTGGGCCATGGCATGCCGTTCATGATGGTGGTAAATTGGAATTGGATAGGGACGTTGAGAAATTTTGAAATTGACCCCATAATTAAAAAATGGTATTCCTTATGCAAGAAAACATTTTTCTATAAAGGTGTGATCATTATTTTAGATATCTGTTCTGCAGGTTTTAGTTAAACCCATATGTTATGCCAAAACATTGTTTCATTAAACGTACTGCCAAGAACCTATCATGCTATGAGCTAAATGCATAGTGGAAAAGTTACATTCGCCAGAAATATACGTGCATGCGTGCACGTGCTCATACGAACACGGGGGCCCCCCCACTCCTAGCCCTGCTGAGCATGACTCCATATGTACATAATCATTGTGCCATTAACTTAATCAATGGAGGAGTCATGCCAAATTGTGTGTACTGATATACAAAAGTTTTGTCTCACATTCTTCAATAATTTTCACCTTCAACTCAAATGAATCTTACCTGATTCCACCTGTGAAAGTATTCCTTAAAGTGTTTAGCACAACAGATGTCGTAAATATTTCATCAACTCTTTTAGGATGAAATTTCATGAATTTCAAGACTTAAGATTTTGACCGGTGACCAAGTCCCGTGTTTTGTATTGTCAGATGCTTAACAAAAGCATTTCAAGTGCTAAGGTGGAAGAGTGTTTAGCGAAACAACCGCTGAAGCTTATTGAATCGGAATCGGGTAAGATTGTATGACAATTGGAGGTGAATGCTGTCAGTGGTCGAAATTTGAAGGCATACACAAAAATCCCTAGCCTGTTACACATAGTGTTTTGGGACTTCACATATAGACTGTTAAAGGCATACTCTTAATGAACGTCTTTGAAGTCCCAATTATTGTGAACTAGGGGCACTCCCATCTTTTAAAGTTTTACACAATCAAATCATTTCATCACCAGGAAAAATTAAAAACGCATGTTAGCTCGGCCTTTCTTTCAAGTATGTGCTGTTTGGTGCTGATATGATATATTGCCTACAGGCCATTAAGGGGCATTTCGTGATCCACAGCTCGTCCCCCCGACTTACCTCAAAAAACTTGAGATTTTCATATCAACTGAACCGATAACATTCGTAATCCTGTGTTCCAAATCTTCTTGCAAATTTGTTCGTGTCTGTAAGAAATTTGCAATTTTGATTTCTGTCCGTAAACGACATGAAAATATAGCACATGGCCTATGGGACTGTGGGAAATATCAATTGCTCAAACACAAAACCGCAAAGTCGGGATCAGTTGTGAATAAGCTTTTCTCAGGATATCTATTGAACAATGAGTAAAACAGAAGTGCTGGAATCACAAAATACTAATAATAACAGGCTTTAGTTTTACAACTTAGTATTATTTTCAGCTTTGTTATCAGGATCAATTATTGGGGGCACTCAACAGAATCTAAGCCAAATTGTTTGAAAGGTCAAATGCGCAATCCCCAGAGTCACTACCACAAAAAATAAAGGTCTTGTTTTCTGTGGACTAGACTGAACATAGTTTAATATATTTTTGGTGTTAGGGCCTCCCTAGACTGTTCCACAATCTCTACCTTTATGATAAATGATAAAATAAATAAAACTGACCCCACTGTATTGTTTTTGTAAATAGTTGTGGTTGTCATTTTCTCGTTGTTTAAAACATGCTTGTTTTTGCTTCTATGTTCTTCTGAAGCATTTCAGAGTAATATCCTAATCTAGTCAAATATTTTGAAAATTCCTCAATTTTCCCGAAAATTTCCTAAATTCCCATAAATTCCTGTTATCTCAATTCCACGCTCTGAAAATTCCCGGGAATTTTGCACCCTAAGTGTGCGTCTATGTGATAAAATCTGCAAAACCAGTAAAGGGAGAGGAATGATTACAAAATCAAGAAAAAAAATTTTGATGGTAGGGACCGCGATGTATTTTTGTATTGTGGGCAATCTACACGGCAGCGCGCGCAGATCCAGATCGGATCCAATCTCGTATCAAGTTTGCGTCTACAACGGGCACTGGGGCCAAACTTGATCTAGATCTGCAATGCGTACATGATGTGTACATGCTTGGTTAGTGTCTCTGCCACTTTGAAGCCGTTCTTTTAGCTTACGCTTAAAGGTATTCATCGATCACCAAGGTTACATGTACATTTGTACACTTTACGGCTTCGAAAGGGCGCTGTACTTTTCGCACTCACTGCGCTGTGTAGAGTTCTTAAACGGGGGGGTCGTCTCCATGATCTGGATCGAGTGATCTCGATCCTCGGTGATGCTCATCGGATCTGGATCTGCGCTCCGTGTAGATTGCTTCCTATATCTTGGGAAATTAAATGGATTGAGGGCTCAATTTCCAGACGCTAATGAACAATACGGGCCTTTCATCCTAATAGCAATATCAATACATGTCTACTTCTGGGTAATCTGGGGTCCAAAATACGATCGGAACAAACACCTTTAATGTTAATCAGCACATTTAAAAAAAAATCTGTTGTGTATACATGTAATTTCTATTTCATCTAAATCTTTTAACTCTTCTAATATTTTCCTTCACTAGAAACCAGTTCTGGGCAGTCTGCAGACCGTCACCGGTGGACATCGTGATTGAGGTCTTCACACTAATCAATTCGTAAGGAAAGGGGGGAGTTTTTGTTTGGATGTGGGGGTTCTGTGTGGAGGCAGGAAGAGGAAGCATGGAAGAGGTGGCAGAGAAGGTAGCGGAAGTGGGGGATATTGATAGAGGAAGGCTTGGAGGGGACCAGAAAAAAATGGCAAGACTTAACATATCGTGCTAAGAAAGTTGGAAAAGACAGAACAGGAGAAATGTCACAGGTAAGGCATAATGCCGAAAGAGAATTTGTTATCTCCAAAGCATGGACTATACCGGGTGTCTCAAAAAAAGGAAACCCTCAAAGCGCCCTCTATTTCACAAAGAGAAAAAAAATCAGGGGGTAGGACATACCAACCTAACAGCAACAGCAAATTCAAAACGGCATCAACCTCAGGATGCTAGTCTGTTTCAAAGACTTAACAGTAGGAGGGCGCTCTTACACATATCGAACAGTTACACACAGACTTGACTTAAGACTAGGCCTGGTCACAAATATCTAAATCTAAATGACCATTATTGGAAATTACACTATTTTGCAGCGGGGTTAATCCACTAACCCCGACGGTTTTTGAAGTCAATATTTTTTTCTTAATTTATCATGATATTACTAAGATCTTTTGAACAAAGTTTTGAGAGATGATTTTTTAATATCACTGGGCCGAGACTGCCATAGTAAATGCACGTAGCAGTTCAACAAATTACCGTTTGGAAATCCCCAATGCCTAAATCGAGCAGATCGTGTCCTACACCCCTGAAAAAAATAAACCATACAAATCAATACACATCTGAAAAGTGCATTTCATTAGGTTTCCGACATAAAAAAAAAAGTTTTGGCGTGGAAGCGAGCATACTTAGTAACATATCCAACAAATGAGCCAGAGTATAGGTCCATTTGAAGAGAATAGGTCATTTTGATTCTATTTTGTATTCCTATTTTTATACAGACTTGTATTTTGATAAAATATGCCTTGCACCATTAGCTTTTAAAGGCTGACTCCAGGGGGGTAGGACATGCCAACTTAACATCAACAGTGAATTGATCAACATCCGACGTAACCGGAGGGCTAGTCTTTATCAAAGACTTAACGGTACATGATAGGAGGGCGCTCTTACACACATCGGACAAAAACTTGACTAAAGGCTATAGCTGGTCACGAATATTTAAATCTTAAATGACCATTATTAGAAATACACTCTTTTCGGGGAGCTTAAAGGTGCAACAAGAGATTTTGAGACACCCAAATTATTTCTTACCTTGTATTTGGCAACAGAAATGTCATAAATAAAGAAATTGTGATTCTGATTGGCTTATATTTCAATATAAAACATAGGCTGAATTTTGTATGTTGCTCCTATATGAAATTAGAAATTTCACAATTTTTGTACCAAAGAAACATTTCTCCAGCTTAATCCTTTAAGATGGGGATATTTTTGATGGAAATTAAGTTTACATCCGGGCAAAAATCAGTACTTTAGATTTTTTAGGGACACCTGCTATGTGAATTTTTTGTTGCACCTTTAATCCACTAACCTCTTAAGAGGGGTTTTGTAATGATACTTCACAAAAAAATATTTTTCAAAATCTCTGAGTCAGCCTTCTGTCTACATGCCCTCTGTCTACATGTATGAATGTCATTATTAAATTGGAGATGTTGATCTATGGAGGCCATGTTTTTAATTGCCTTTGTATCATTTCAGGAGGAGGTCCACAACCAGCAGCAAATGAAATCTTTGAGGCAGTGTTGGAGATACTACCTGATGAGATTGCACATGGCATTACTGCACCTGGAGTGTGTGAAACGGGGCCCCCAAGTGCTGTAAGCTTTTTTTTTGTATTCCTGATTGCATTCATAGGGCACTCAGCTTTTACAGAGATGAATGAGTGATGTATGATTGCCTTGTTGGAACCCTCTCTGAATTTTGAAATAACCTCCTCACAAGCCATATATTGTTTATAGTGCAGCTGGCATCATCTTTTAAAAAAGAGGTAGTGTTCTCCTATAAACTCTACATGGATGTCAAATTAAAGGGATTAGCAGCGATTTGCTAAACCGAAACATCGAAAAAAACATCAAAATTCATATTTTTGTATTTTTGTTACTGGCATGGATATGCGAACATAACCTGCAAGTGGTTGGCTTGAAATCTGTGTATTAATGACAAGGCAGTACTTTTTATCTGATTCTGTAATTTCTATACATGCGTATCAAAATTCAGACTTCTTATCAAAAAAAGGCCTTTCCCTGTGAACATCCCAGAGTTTAAGCGTAATACTGTGCACTATGATTGATACAGTTTGACCTCAAACATAAACGTGATTGCTCTTTGTTTATTCTGTACTGGTGTAAACCACAATAAGCTATTTAGTGTAGATTTTGAGATGCCATAGTTGTATGTCTATTTACGAGAAATGGTATGACTAATTTCCTCAAATACTTCCATTTTTTCACTATTTGGTTGTTTGTCTCTAGATTAAAGCAGTTATATTGAATTGTACACACTTATCCCTGATTTATAAGTTTAAAAAAATGCATTTCCACATTTTCGATTCTCAGGCATTATCGCTGCTAATCCCTTTAAAGGTGCAACAAGAGATTTTATATATCAGATGTTCTTAAAAATTGAAAGTACTGATTTTTTTCCCTGTTGTAAAGCTTTCGATCAATATATCCCCACCTGAAGGGATTAAGCTGAGAAATGGTTCTTGGTATAAATATTGTGCAATTTATAATTTGATATAGGAGCAAATACAAAATTCAGCCTGTGTTTTATATTGAAATATAAGCAAATCAAAAGCACCTTTTTCACTTTTTTAAGACATTTCTGTAGCCAAATATAAGGTAAGAAATCTATTGAGCGTCTGATCTATATGAAATTACTATTATGACACAATATTTGGATGCCTCAAAATCTCTCTTTGCACTTTTAAAGAGAGTATTCAGAGGAGAAATAAGAATATTTAGTGGTTTACCATTGCAATGTACATCAAAAAAATGATCTTCCAAAAAGGAGTTATATCACTCTCATACAATGCACTTAGGAGAGCCGTAGGAGAGTAATCAATCTTGTTCCCCTTAAAAGACAATGTGTGCATTTTTTTAAATGATCACCAAATTGACATTTTCAAGAACCTTAAAATAAATACTTGTGACGCACAGAGTCAAAGCTTTTTAAAAATCTATTGTTATTGTTAAAAAAATGATACTAGGAATATTTTTTTGCTTATAAGAAATAAAGCATCACAAACTGTCCTAACTGAATCACCAATAAATCTCTAATTTCAGGTAGTCTCTGTATCATCTGGTATGCCAGGAGTGTCTCAGTTAGCCCTACCTCACCAACAATCGACATCTACTGAAACAGAATCTGTAAGTGTATAAATTTCAGAGGCACGCAACGAGAATTCAGTATAAGGCTGTGCACTGTGTAAAACAGTATTAGATTACCTTCTCATCCAGTTAGTTTCTTCTAACAGTACAATCATATAATTTTGGTTAAAACTACACCGGTGAAGTATAGGGCACTTGATTCATTTGACTCTTCACAACAACATTAGTTTTTCATTTCATTCTACGCTTTATTCCGTTGCCATCTATGGGGCCCGGACCATATGTCTCCAGGCATCCAATCTCCTTTTACACAGGCACTTAGATGTGTGGCGAGAAATGACTTTGCCTGCATCACTGACTTGTAGAAGCAAAATGCCCCACCCCAACCATATAACTTCTATTCGATTATACTTTGTAATTACAGATACCATGTTCACCTGATACACCAGGAGTGTCCGGTGAAGGTCTACAACACCTAGATTCGCAACACTGAACAGAATCGGTAAGTTGGGGGGGGGGGCAACATCAAATTCATTGGCAAGTGCATTGAATTTCCAGATCAATTAATTGATCCAAATCATAACATGTCATTTAAACCTTGGTCTAACCACAAGGATCAGAAAAGGTATAGTTTTGTACTATCAGAACGGGTCAAATTTTAAGTTTGCTCCGATTTGGATGAAAAATGGGTGCAAATTATTGTGGAGTTCATAGGATTTAAAATAAGGAATAACATGATTACTTTTTAACACGATTGGATCAATTTTTAAAAAAATTTTAACCCCGTACAAACTTTGTCCTGGCCCCTCCTCCTTAAGGGACCATTTGTAGCACTTAGAATCAACGTTTCAGGGGTCCCTGCCAGACTGTCTTCGTATTTAATCACTCAAAACCGTTGTACTCGAGATGTGTTACAAATGTCTGCTATATTCTGGGACAGAAAAGGCGCAATTGCGTGGTGACGTAATTTGACTGGTGCAAAACAACGTCCGGCCGTGGAGAATAATCTGTGAACATTCAAAGCTATTGAAACAGAAAAGTTTACTTACATGAATTCTTTTGCTTGCGTCGCAAACCGGACCCAAATAGGGCCAAGTCTTGACATTGTAAAAATCATATTTTTTTTAACTGCCCGCCCAACTAAAACACATTCAACCAATTCACAGTCCGTGGCCGCACTGATTTGACAAACCTTGACATAACGTGCAATTGTCGGGCTAATTCTTTTCCCGACAAATAGATCCTGGGCTATAGGTGCCACATGGGATCCCTCATATGTTGACAAGGTCAACGTTCATGGTTGAAAAAGGCAAGGTCACGTTGAAAGGTCAAGGTCACGTTGAAGGTCAAAGGTCACGTTGAAAGGTCAAAGGTCACGTTGAAGGTCAAAGGTCACATTTTTGGGTGAAAGGGTCATGTGAGGCCAAGTGGAAAAATGTGGGTAAAAAATGCAATCAATGTAACGTTCAAAAGGGTCATGTTGACAGGTCAGGTTGAAAGGTCAAGAGGTCATGTTAAAGGCAATGTCCGTTGAAAAGGTCACAGGTCACGTTGAAAGGTCAAAGGTCACGACAAGGTCACGTTGATGAGGTCAGGTCATGTGCCAAGGTCAAGTCAGTTGCCAAAGTTCAAAAGGTCTGAGCGGGCCACAGCATATCTTCCTGTGAATATAGTGACGCAAAAGCAAGAACACCTCAAAATTCTAGTTTCAATGTTTTACTTTGTTTTTACCCACGCATCAATTTTGACATTAATTAATATGATAGGACACTATTTAAAAAAGGTCCACCTACTCTTGCATGTATCACCTTAAATTCATATAACAAGGAACACAGAAACTTCGTTTTGGTATGGTCCTGAAAGAGGGTGGCACACAAGGATTGCTTTGATAGTGTGTTGGGGTGTATACATCTGTCTGTCCTGTCTGGCCAAGCGCACAACCTATTAGCACTTAGATTAGAATGTACCCATAACACTCCCCATATTTCTTTTGGATCAACGGAGCAATTGAGACTAAGTATATTGCCCAAAGACACAAACACGTTGACACACAGTGGGGCTCGAATTGACAATTTTAATTGTCTAATGATCACGGGTCCTGCGCTTTTCCACTACGCACACATGCTCTTAGAGGTCATTATCAAATTACTTGATGTATGTTCCACAGAGGCCAATTCAATTTTCCTTGACACTTGGTTACAATGGCCCTTGGTAGTGGATGTCCACACATTTTTGGTGACCTTGTGATCCTCTTTTGTAACTAAACAAACAAATGATGATAAATCATTATGAAATTCTTATTTTATACAGTCACAGGGGCAGTCACGTACGTGAACCATCATAAACGAAAGAAAACAACAACTACAGGTATAACGGGTAAAAGAAGGAGCAGGAAAAACAAAGAGTAATCAGTCAGGCAACTTCCCTGTTAGAGCTTAATAATTTGAAGATAGTGATTGTCGAAGAGAAGAAGCTGAATATACCGAAGAGCCGTCAAGGTTCAAAGAGAGATGGTGGAGGTGTTTGTTTTGAAAAATCAACAACAACATGAGAAAATGATTCCGGTAACTTTTCCGTTAACATTTTCGTCACTTCGAACAATGCACTACAAAATGTTTAATTTTTAAGACACATAATATCCAGGCTTTGAACTTCTTTAAATGTTTGAAACATGGCCCTTACCATCTTACTTGAATGCAATTGGGAGAAATGACCCAGACATATTTTAAATTATCACATTCATAACCAGGTAAATACAAGTACATTTGAAATGTGCTTGTACTTAGAATTGTTATTGTGTACTATATTTGGTAGATAATATTTGATATAAGCACAAAGAAAGTACATTTTGGATGTACTTGAATGTACTTTATTTCTATCTTTATCAAGTTTTCATTTACGTACTTTGTGCTTACAATGTACTTTATCTGGAACTTAGACGACAAATTTTTCATGGAAAATGGTATATGAATTGCTACAATTTGCTTACGTGTGCTTTACCAAGTACTTATCTTGGATTAGTTTTTCCTTAACCACTAGAGTACTTTCAATGTGCTTATTTTTTACTTAGGTTTTCCTGAAGCAACAAGGGTGGACTTGCAATGTGCTTACTTTTATATTGTTTTTCAGTGTATTGGAGATATTGCTTAAAATTGTACTTACAAGTCAACTAGGAGAATAGAAATCATGGTTAAAAATGATTATACCGGTGGTTACACATTGTTGCAGACGGTTTTACAGTGTACCGTTTGATGGTTACAACCATTACCATTTTTCGGTTACTGTGAAACCACCTTGGATGATCTCTCCAATATCGGTTACACTGTAACCGTTTGTTACCAACTGTAACTGTTTGGGAACCAAGTGAAACGATCGCCCACTCCCACTAGCAACTTACTGAACAGGTGAAATCAAATGCCTCTTGTCAAAGTGAAGTGGTATACTGATAGGTTAATTACTTGACAACAAGCTATATTGACATGAGACAGGTTTCCTACTGTAATCATTTGTAACATGTGTAAACAAAAATGGGCCTATGTAACCATTTCTATTCTCCTAGGGATTTATGCAGCATGTCACTGACAAGGTATATGGGCTAGGTTCAAACTGCCCTTTTAAAATTTGCTGTGGACGTGGCAGTTACAAGCTTTATGCATGGGGGAATTTGGCAATTAACAAGTACGTTTTGGTGCTAAACATCCGTAAAGGTTAACAAGCTGCCAAGCAGTGTGGTGGTGGTAAGCTATTCAATGTGGACAACTAGAGGTAAATTTTGATTTATTTGCATGCTCATGAAGCAAAGGATGTGTATACCATGTAGGCTATATAATTATATACTGTTATACTATACTAGCAATCTGTGTTAATGCTGAAGCTACAAAATATAGTACTACTACAACTATGGCAGTCAGTAATCGGTACTCTAGTGTTTATTACCACTGTGGACCAGTAATTTGTAGTATAAGAATGTGCATGTTTGGAACATTTTAAGTCCATGGCCCGATCGCTTAATAGCTCATCACCAGAAGCCCAGATTTTACGGAAGTGGTCAACATTTTGGTATCAGAACAAAGCTAGCTACTATTTTTCTCATTTCCCTGTGAAATCATAGAGGAAAAAAAAGGAATATTGGTTTGGACGTTATGAGCGAAAATGTGCCTCATCGTGGTCTACCAATTAAATTTATACAGTACTCTATGGAGCTTACAAACGGATGAAATATCGGAGCGACGAAAACTTTAAAGATGGGGTTTTGGGTGAGGCCAATCTATCAAGATGAAACGGCAGATCCTGAACATCGGGCCATTTCCACACATTTAACTTATAGTTCTGGTGACAGTGATCTGGTGGTACTTTGTTTTACGTATACTCCTTTTACGTATACTCCTTCACGTCGAACGTTCAAAACACCAAGGAGAAGATAAGGTACGTAGATGGGACACACACAGCTACTCGCATATTACCCTAAGTTACGATTTTTCAGTATACATGCACGCATATCCCTAAGTATAATTTTCATGTATAACACCAATAGGCAAAAAAGTGCTACTTTTGGGTACACGGCGTAGAAAGCAGATATACCTTTCAATACCTCAATGACTGGCAGTCTTATCACATGGTTAAATTGTTGTGTAGGTTTGCTATATAAAAGGTGACTTTGATGCGTACGTGGCTGCATGGACACAGACTTGAATTTCCTTTCTAAATCGATCACTGCATCAAGTAGCTCAAGTTTGATATTCAGTCCTATACCTCGGGTGCCATATTACATCTTGTATCGAGTTAAATAATACAACAAGTTGAGGGGGGGGGGGGGGGGGGGGGGGGGGGGGGGGGGGGGTGGGGGGGGGGGGGGGGGGGGGGGGGGGGGGTTTCATATGACAAAATATAAAGTCAAAATAATACGGCCCCTGAACAAGGGTACATTTTATGGAAAAAGTTAGGCCTCTTGAAAACTGTTCAAAATGTAAAATGTAAACTCAATTTACACATTAAATGTGCAAAAAAAATACACGAAGTTGTTTTCCCTGAAATGTCATTAGTTAAATTTGAGGACAAATTTAAAAATGACATTTAAGTGTATTTTTTTTAATTTTGTATTTTTGACAAAAAAATATTTAAGTCTTAAAATAATTTAACAATTCAAAAGTGAGAACTGAGAATATTTTGAAGAGTGCCCCATTCAAAAATTTGATCTTTTTGCCCACAGTTATGTTGGTAATTGTTAGGAAACTATACCTGCGAACGAGAAGCTAAAAATGCGTAGTTATCATAAAAGAGCAATTTGAATTAGAATTGGGATCCCCAGATTGTACCTAACGACAGAGCTGGAAATGCTAAGTTTATGGCCCATCCTAATGAAAATAGTGCCATTTGCACTTAAACTTGACTGCTGAACAACTAAAACAACTAATGGATGCGTGTAGACATGTACATAGCGCTATTTCCGGCTATTTTCACAGTGGAAGGCCATTTCAGGCAGCCGTTTATTATTATCGGATATCTCATAATAAGTATTCATAACTACAAACCCTTCATTGGACACAGAAATTTTCGGACTAAACATTCACAGGTATAGTTACTAAGCAGTTACAAAGCAAACAGTTGTAAAAATCTCAAAATTTTTGGAAAAATGGGGGCGTTCTTAAAAAAGTATATTATGCTTTAAGAAACCTTTATCTTAAAGTGACAGGAGGAGATTTTTAGGGATAACAAATTTATCTCAAATTACACTGGATTGGTTGTAGACCACCTACCGAGAATGTTTGGAAGGTTGTTAGACAAACAGTGGCAAAAAACCCGCAAAACCTTAGTTGTTTGAAACTTGCCTGCTATCATAAATCGTTTCCCATAGAAACCATGCTTTGAATTTCTGTCGTGCTGACAGCAACTATAAATCATCATCTTATACATAAAGATGGCGTAATTCGGCGTTATTCACTTCAGGTGTGATTAATACATTGATAAGCATTCCAACTTTGTAAAAAACCGTGGTGTTCAAGAAAATTGGGGGTGCTTCTTCCTGGAAATCTCATCACAGGCGGTGGCGGCCAAGCCTCATTTTCATTATATAGGAATTCACCAAAAATGTAAAAGAAATACAGCCAATACTAAGTGCAAACCACAAAACCATTTGGGTTTTGATGTGGGCGGTCATGGGTGTCCCCATGACCTACCATATGACCTTGTCCTCGTTCATTATTAATACCAAAAACAATCAGAAATAACCCTTCCAGTGGAGTTGATCTCAACGTCAAAAACGGTTTTGGAATTAGAAACTATTCCGTGACAACATAATTATAAAAAATTTCAGATTTTTCCTCAATGATTTCGCTTGTACGTGTTAATGTTAAACCATGGCGACGTCTGAAGTTGGGATTTCTTGGCCGCCTCTCTTGTCTCTCATGTCTCATTTAAATTTCAGTGGCATTGTGACGGATAAATGTCTAAAGCAATGAGAGCGAGCGATCTCGTGCAATGTTTTCCTGCGTACATTTGCAGACATTGTATTGGTACATCCTCTTCTTGACGACGAGTTGTCTCCCCAATATGGTTCGTTTGATTCTTTAGATATGTTAAACAGCACAGCACATGCAACCACAACCCGGCAGGCACGTTCAGGAGCAATTCTGAGACCCTTGCGAAGACATGGGAATTTCATTTTAAGATGCCCATTTGTTGCTCGATAACAACTCTGCCCATGGCGATGAGCCCTGTATGGTATGGAAAGAAGTTAAAATTTTAAAAAATTGTGTCAATGTGTTTAGAATTTGATCTTTAATTAATAAGAGATCTATTATTTTATGGTATTAAACAAAAAAAAAATTGTGGGTTTTGTTTTTGTCTTATTTAGCTTGTTTTTCAGGTTCAGACACTGCGTCCAAGGTTGCCAGGGATCCAGGAGATGTGGGGACACCTTTATTAGAGTTTACACGCTGTGATTTTAGATTACAGGAAGCATAATTCTCAGTACATGGGCATCGACGGCTTAACTGTTTCACGGATCCCATTCGCGCATTTCGTCAAATCACCTGGATAGTTTAAGCCTTGATAAAGCTTTAAAGTTTCTATTTCACTCGGCAAACACATGGTTGAGGAAGTGGAAATGTTTTGTTTTAAAATGTCTACTTGAGTGAATGGTCTTTTTCACAGACGGAAACCTCACATTCTTGAGTGGGAACACTCCATTCTTGAAAAAAAAAACCAAAGGAAAAAAAAAATTACATGAGAAAACAGTATGAAACGAGAGATACACAAAAAAATGTACCAAAGTGCAAACCAAGATTGCTCCATTTTTATCAGGCATATCTGCTTCAAGGAGTCATGTAAAGGAAAGACTACATTTTGCATTGAATTTTGGAAGTCAGTAGTGACACAAGAAAGTCTTATTCAGCATTGAACTTTTGAAGCCAGAAGATATTAGAGAATTTTTTTTTTGCCTTATATATTTTCTAAATTTGTGCCTTGAATTTTGAAACCAATTATGGGCCCTACTTGTATATTGTGGATGGGTGTTTAATTGTGGAAATTGTGTATATTTGTGCATGTGGTGTTTGTGATTGTGGTTGGTGTGAGGGTATGTGCATCGGATGTGCGAGTTATATTACTAGGGTTGATGAGTCTATAAACAGGGTTCCTTGCTAAGAGAAAACAAATATTGTCCCAATTTCAATTCTATGTAGCAATTTTCATATCTACAGAGCAGTTTGCACTGGCATGGGTTTGTGCTATATACATTATTTAACGTATAAAGTAATGTATTTTTTTAATTGTAAAAGTGCACTGGTCATGTTAAAATGCGCTTCATAAATTATAATAATAATTGTTGTTATGTGGTTTGATTAATCTAACAATAAACTATTTAGGTACATTCAAAACATTTGTATACGTTCTATTGTGTATATGCTTTATTCATCGTACCGCAAAAATAATGAAATTCATATTAAAAAACATTTTTTTTAAAAAGATTTAGGATGTTATTCTGTAGGAGCTGGTTTCATTTAACATACAAAAATCAGCAAACAACAGTTAAATGAGACAAAACTATATTAAGTTATCATGCAATTACACAGCTTTCAAACTTATATTCAAAGTCGATATGTTTTAATGCTCATCTAAGAGTATGCTTAGTTACATTTTACCCATCCATTGCATTTTTCAAAATCTAATAATTGTACAATTCTGATAATACAAATAATCATGAATACAGCAGTAACTCTTGGAGGATGAAGGACGCACAACCACTAAATCACCCCACGTTTGGGGAATGGTAGGTAGTTTCCGGTAAATAACAAAACATGTTTGAGAGATTGCAGTCCTTGGGGACCGGTTCCTAGTGAGGGTGTTAGATTATAATAAAAAGATAGCTTGGGACCAATAGCTGAGATTATCACAAAAGGGGATTCGATCGGTAGAACTAGGCTCCACTTCCGGCCCTGGTCGAAAGCGTATGAGGCTTACACTTCGCCTCACAAAGTTATGGCGCTGTTCATATGCCTTTTCGTAAAATCTCTACTAGAGTTATATCAAAAATGGAAAACTTATTCGAAAGTTTTAGTTGTGATCTATATGGAAATTGAATTTCAAACATCAAAAATATTGTACGCGGGGTGCAAATCCGCGGGCGCGATTGGTATATTTGCGGGTATTTCAATGGAGCGATATTTAGTGGGGGCGCCATGAAGTTGCTCCAATATTGGAGGGTCAGTGCCCGCCAGTGAACCGAAGTTGTCGATCACAGGCCACAGGGGGCAAAATTACAAGTCGTCCCGCCAGAGGGGGGAAACATTCGTAAAGTCGCCCCGGTTGCTTCAATTAAGCCTTAACTTGACGAAATTCGCGCATAGTGCGCTAAAACCGCCAAATTAATTTGCACAAATTTAGGCCGAAATTGGGTCGAATCATAGAGAGGAAATGCATTTGCGTTCCTTCGTCCCGGCTTTGTCGAGCCAAAGGGGGAAAAACTTCCCCCAACAACCCATGCCCCTCCCCTCGGTCGGTACGCCGTCGTGCCCGCACCAAACCTCCAATATTCGGTCAGCGTACAAACGCAAAAACTACAAAATATAGGGTCTGCGTAATTCAAACAGTCCAATACGGATTTCTGCCTATAATTATATAACCCGGGTTATACCAGAAACTCCAAATCGGGAGGGTCTGCAAAACCTCCGAAAGCAGAGGATATGCGTATCTTTAAAAATTATATTCAAACACCCTAATATCGGAGTTTTTTCCCTTTTTATGTCAATTTTCATCCAACATGGATCTTTTGTATTGGATCCGGGCTCGTTCTCTTTGAAGACATTTTTTAGCCCGCATAGTCGATTGGGGTTGTCCCGCAGGCAATAACACCTCTTGTTCTAATTGTTCCCCATTGTTATCAACAATACTAGGAGCCCGGTTGGTCCCTCAGTTAAATGTTCGGTTTTTTTTCCATTTCTTCTCAGGAGGAATGCCCCAAACGGATTAATAACGCGATCCCGCGCCCATGTCCCCTGGATACGAATAAAGATTTTCCCATATTGTGTCTGTTATTTACTTTTGTTTTAACAATGTTTATCTTAAAACTTGTTTAATTCAAGGCCTTTTGGCTTGTGTATATAGGCCTGATTTAAACAAGTTTTTCTTTCATTAAAAGATATTCTTTTAAAATGTTTTTTCGCATTTTATTTTACTTCAGTCTTTTTATGATTATGATTTTAACTTTAAAAAAGGAAAATGATTTAAACAGTTTCTTCTTTTAAAACAAGATGAGGCCTATTTTTCAAATGTGCCAGTATCCCTTTTAACCTTCCCAGTTTTTTTCCCCGCGGCGCAAGCCTCCCCCCGATTTTCTAATTTTTTGCGTATTATACGAAGAAACTCCGATATGGGATTTTCAAAATAAATAAAAAATATTTACAACATAGGCAGAACCTCCGATTTCGGAGTTTTTGCGGTGGCGCGACCCTCCAATTTTTATACGCAGAAACTCCCCGTTTTGGATGTTTTGCGACCGTCACAGAACCCTCAAACATGCTCTTTGCAATTAATATTATTGGATTAGACCATGAATATCTCACTCATTGTAATGTCTGCGAGAGGGTGTGTCCGCATTCCGATATGGTGTCATAGCCACACTCTTATGGGGATAACCCGAATCTCCAAGAAGAAAACCCCTGTAGCATGCTCCTTTGTCACAAGATGTGGTTTGCAAAAATAAAAGCTAGAATTCTCAAGAATTCTCGGCTGTCAATGGACATGAGCCAGGCCATTCGAACAATGTTTATGATTCTATAGTGAGAATCCCACAAACTGTTGGACATTGAGGCTGTGTTTCCCCTTTCTATTCACAAAGACACCTACTTCTATTTTCACAAGGGGGCCACAGTCTAAGGGCACGTGGGTGCAGTCGATTGCACCCACAACACCTGGGAAATGGGGACAATGAAAAAACTCTGCCTGGATAGGTCCCCCCACCCCCCTACACGATCTGGCGGAAGGCCATTTAATTATGTTGCGTCCTCAAACCAACTGAGAACCTCAGTAAAACTGTGACCCAATAAAGAGGAAAAATGAAAAACAAAAATCAAGCAGCTTTTAAATGACAACATCAACATGACTAACCCAAACATAAGTCGATAACCAAAAACAATGACCGATTCTTATATGGTCAATCAATTGAAATGAAAGCATATCAGATTATGATAGTTGGATCAAAAGCCAACCAAATCCAGCGGCCAAATCCATCCAATTTAAAACTTAAGTGTCTAAAGTGTTTTCACTCACGTTGGTGCCTAAGGGGGTGGTCCCCCCCAAGGAAACCAATCTTTAGGGAAAACTCATACCACTTTTGAAGGGCATAAAGGACAGCAAGGGGCAATATAATTGAGTTCCGGTTTATCGTCTGGAAATTAGGTACAAATCATTGTTTTCGAAATGGTCCAAATCACTCAAAAAAGTAACATGATGTTTTCGCGACCATGCTTTCCACAGCATACACATTGCAAACGTTTTCATGATTATATCTGTTCTATATTGGACCCAATTTACCATATATTAACACAAACATTAATTACCATTTTGTACATTCTTGTATTTTTTGTGGGGCAGTCGTATTTGCCATCGAATTGTACAGCAAAGGCGCGCAGTCGCTCGATGATGGAATCGCTTTTTTCAGCACATTAAAGGGTTACATTTTTTTTCTGATTATGAATTAATTTTGTTTTGCATTATGAACAAATAATCAGAAAAATATTTCTGGCAACAGGGTATGCTAATTTTTATGTTCAAAAATCACACTCCCGTTGGTGCCGGGGGGGGGGGTTCCTAGGGACCCGCTAATTATCTACTTAACGGGCGAGAGATTTTAGTGATTTTTAATGGAAAGACAAGCGCATCGATAAGTTACACAATTACAAAAAAAAATTAGAGTTTCGAAAATATTTTTCACGAGTGAGGAAATCGCCGAAAAACAGATCTTGGCTACTATGGACCCCCCCCCCACTTAGACACTTAAGTGTTACGGACAACAAAGAGATTTCAAATAACAGGTACCATAAATGTGAAAATTCTTATTTTGCACAGGTTGTAAAAGCTTCATACAAATATCCCTATCTGAAATTATTAAGCAGTGAGGACCGTTTCTTACTGAATTGTGAAAAATTTCTAATTTCCTATAGGAGCAAATAGGAAATTCAGCCTATGTTTTCTATCAAATAATATAAGCCAACTATACAAATCAACCTTTGTTTTCATTTTAAGTTATTTATGTAGCCCAAACTTAACAAGAAAGGAGAATTATCTATTATGTGTCTAATCTATATGAAATCACTACTATTATCAAGAAAATATAGCCGGACTTGGAAACTCGTGCACCTTTAAATTAATTTGATCCACTGGTTCAATCAATGCAAAATCAGCCATGGGGGCACTTTAAAATCAGTGTGGGATCAAAATCAAATCCTTTTAAAATCCGACTGACTTGATCGATCAGTTCGTTTTAGTCACCTTAGCCTACCTATAATCATAATGCATAAAACCTCAGTCCAAATAAACACACAATATCTAACATCAATCAAGCTTTAAACCAATTTATCATCGCTTTATAAACCACTTACCAAAATAACTGTCTTTTAAGACCATTTGTTTTAAGAAAACCTTCCTAACAATTTTTATCAATGTTATTTCACATTGTATATGTATGGACTATCTTTAAAGACCCCCACATGATAGTCATATTTCCTTCCACGGGGACGTTGTAAGGCCCCAGGGCCTATATTATTATTATTATTTTGAACTATTTCTATTTGATAATTTTTAATTTCTTTGTTCCGACTTTAAGGAGGGCCTTAAAAAATACATCTCTAGAGGCGGGGTACATTCGAACTATTTGCAAATTTTTCTAAATAACAAACCCGTAGGTCTATCAAAATGATACATCACATGCCTACATGCTCCGAGCTAACATAAAGCTAAGAAATCCCGAAAGTAGGCCGAATCCGAGCCCTATTAATATGGTATAAACCATAATATAGCCCTAATAAAATTTTTATAATGTTCTGATAGTATTAATTGTGGCTAAATGCTCCCGCCTTGTAGACCGATGGATAGGATAAAACCTGAGACGAATATAACTATATCGTCTCAGATATAACGGCATAATTTACTTGCTATGTATCAGATGCATAGCAGGGTATCGTACATGATCTTCTCTACCTTTGGGCATTGGGGATTTCCAAAAGTCATTTAGGAAATTCTTACGGTATTTTTCTACGGAGCAATCGGTCCCAGTAACATTGCAAAATCCACTTTTAAAAAACCTTCGTTCAAAAGATCTTAGTAAGGTCATGATATTTATTAAAAAATAATTGACGGACGTCATTCTTTGCTGTAAAGTTGGCATGTTCTATCCCCAATGCATTGGCCCTGGCATTGCAGGTATAAGAGCCTCGGCATTGGCAGGGGGGCAGGCCGGATCTGCTCGTTGGGCATTGGGGATTTCCAAACGGTAATTGGGGGAACTGCTACGTGCATTTACTATGGCAGTCTTGTCTCAGTGACCCGAAGTTGGATGCCGTTTTGGAATTTGCTGTTGCTGTTAGGTTGGCATGGTCCTACCCCCCCCCCCCCCCTTGGCATTTAAAAATAATGGTGGCGCTATACTTGAGAGCTCGTGAGCTCAAGGGTGCTTTACAATGACATGAATAATGAATCCACATTGCACAGGGTAACCACATAGAAGAGCCATGCCTAAATCTGAGTAGCCTACCAATCCCGCTTCCCTCATCCCTTTACGATGTATCTATTTATGACAATAGCCTTGCCTGACTGTAAGAATATAGCCTCTATATATAGTTTTGATGAAAGCTGACATCATCGGCCTACCTTGTGAATGATCCGACCAACACTTGGATTCACTCACTCTCCATGTGGCCATGTCTATGTAGACTTCCCCAGTAGCAAGTATCTCAATGAAGGCACAAAAACTTGACCCTAGGTCTATTGCGTGGCTGCCTATTTGTTTGGGCGGGGTTCCAACAAAGGTGTCAGCAAGTCCATAATATGCATAATACCTCCGCGAGTAAAGCTGATAATATTTGTGGGCATCCTTTTATCACTGTACGAATCTACTGGATTCAGGCGATCTCTGAATACACCTCCCTCTGCAGAGCATGTGCATTGCATACAAGAACAGCATTTGAGCTGCCATAATAATACCAAAAAACAATAATTATGTGCCCCCGAAATTGAACGTATAACTGATGCAAATCGAAGTGTCAACAAATAAAAACAATAATTTGGGCGCGAAATGATGTCATGTGATTAACGAGCGATTAACTTTATACAGCTGTTGTCGATGGACTTTGACATTTGGCGGATGCTCATTACCACCACGCAAATAATCCATCGCTAATTCAAGATTTGCGCTTGACAAATTCATCGCAAATTTTTTTAGTGAAATCGGTTTTACCCGTAATTGATCGCAAATTTGCGATCAATTCCTGCCTTTGCGAAGGGATATCGTCCATTTGCGATGGATTTTAGACGTTATTGAAATCGGCCCCCTGGTCTTCCAACCGCCCTTTGCGCATTGATTCATTGTCGGCAGCCTGTTCTATAGCAACCGTTTGCACCAGTAGAAATCGAAAAACTTTTTTGGCCGAAAAACCAGATTTGATAAACCAGCCATTTGTATGTCTTCATTTAAAATACCTGCCACCTTTGCTGCCGTTTAAAAATTCGGTCCATGTGGTGGTGTCAGGGAAAGGAAAACAGGGTTTTCCTGTTGGGTCGCACGTTTTGAGTCCATTTCAATGTAATCCTTTAATAATATGCCAGAACCGGGTCACTTTTTGTTTCAGGTACTGGTTGCATTTGTACCTCAAAACCGGTTCTACTTGTGTCATTTTTAACACCATGAAAAGTAACATTTGCTTCACCTGCCTCGTACATTTGAATATTAATTTGTTGTAACAACAATTTTTGAGGTCTCACAATGTGTGTTCATTAACTGCACTGCTTTTGGTGCAATATCTGATGGTCTTAGCATTAAGTTAATGCCATAATGGTTTAGTTTTTTCAATCTCAGCCTCTTAACACAAAGTTTCTTGTTTTCAGGCCAGCTACTGAATAAGTCTTTGAAAGGTTTCCACTGGCAAGACCAGCGATTTTCTCATTGTTTTTGGTGTTGCGGACTTTACCATGCAGTAATAACTTTGAACACGGTCATGTTCCATAGGTTTTTGCATACCCATAGCTTTTTTATACAAATGCCCCAGCTGCCTGTGCTGTCTTAAGCTGAGCTCTGGGTGAGTCTGATGAATCAGCTATTGAGCACAAAAAATCGGCAACAACCCCTGTATTCTGCGTGGGGAATCCGTTCCATTATTAACACAAAATGCAATGAAATTTTTGTATTGACCTGTTGTAGGTTGTGAAGTTTGAGGTTGCTAGAACATAGGGGTAATTTTTAAAGTAGCCCTTTTTGACCACCCTTGTTCCCTCAATGTTTGTGTCCACAAATTCGCCAAGCATACACTTTCCCCGCTGTTCTCCCGGTTCTGGCTGTGACCGCTCCGTATAAAACGCTTTCCATTTTGGTATTTTTTGTAGGGGGGGCACATTGACATTTCCCTGAGTTTTGAAACCAATGGTTGCGCCAGTGCAAAGGGGTCGATTACAGTTGCGTGGGCCTGCCTTTGTAAAACAGTCTGTAAAACCTGTCTCGATCATGCGAAATGGCGGGTTGCAGAAGTTTTTGTTTGTTCCCATTCTGTTTGTCTAATAGCGTCCGATTTCCTTTACGTGAGTGTTCTGCATATCGGCTGTTGACAACTGGCAACTGGTTCATTTTGCTAATTCGCGAATCTGTCCACTTTGGTTGGGCCCCAGAGTTTGTCGATGAACATAAACAATCTTGGATAAGTTGCCACTCGTACTGTGTTTGGTAGCCAAGCCCGAGCCAAACAAAAAAAATTCAATTGTACCGGCCCTTATGTTCTTGGCCCCGGGTAATATTTGCTTCAAAGTTAGTCCCCTTTGCGTAGGCTTCTTCCAAACCATATTGCGGTTTGCACTTGCTAACGGTTTGCTTTGACCGCCCAAATGGTTTGATATATGCTGCTGCGGCTATATGTCTGTCCATACTTGCACCTGTTTTGTTTTTTTCCAAATTTTGAAGACTCATTGCAAGTAAAATTGCCCATCATTTCTACCTTGTGTTTGATGGCATCAATGGCCCATTCTGCAAGTTTCCCCAAAACCCTGCTTGGCTTGTTGGTTTTGGCATACTGCCACACCCCACTGTTGTGATGCATCCGTTGTCATCTGAACTCCACTGGTCCAACCGAATGGGGTTGCCGTTCCATGACGTCCCCGCGTGGTTCAACCACAGAAATCTCGCGGTGTCGCTGCATTCCATATGAAAGTTCTTGATCCCCGGTTTTGTTTGGTTGCTAGCACCTGTAAACATTTCTTAACAGTAGTTTCCTTTCCTCCCTGGCCACACTGCTTTTGAACATTGAATCCAGGGCCCTGCTATACGTGCTAACCTCTACTCTGGCCCTTACTTTTTCCAATTTTAGGACTCGTGTGATGTCTTTTTTCAATTTTGGTTGATACGGCAATTTGGAATTTCCAGCATGGGTTTCCTAGCGTGCACTTTTTGTAAACCAATGTCCTCCTTTGGTCGTCTCTGGCTCGAGGGGGACGAGTTTTTCCAAGTCCACATAAGACGAGTTTGGTGTCACTGTGTCTAACACATGTTTTGTGCTGTCTAATGATTCTTTCGCGTTCCTGTTGAGAAGAAATCGGCGTCGCAGTATGCAGCACCCTCATCCAAGCTGCCCGTAATTTTGATTGGCTTGGCGAATTAACTTTTGTAAAATAAATGGGCTTAATTTATTTGCAGCCCGAAAGGTAGAACCTTCCTTTAAAAAAACTTGCCCCGAAAGCAAAACCCCAGGTCATTCCTGGTCTCTTTGGCAT
This sequence comes from Ophioderma brevispina, assembly GCA_023653785.1. Classification (NCBI taxonomy): domain Eukaryota; kingdom Metazoa; phylum Echinodermata; class Ophiuroidea; order Amphilepidida; family Ophiodermatidae; genus Ophioderma; species Ophioderma brevispina. Next base: position 20,749 of record JAMKCH010005197.1, on the reverse strand, counting down.
AATAGGAGATGTGATGAAACCGTTCTTTAGATCCAATGTTACCATGTAATCGTCTTTTTTGAACCAATTGTGGGTCACACTTTAATGTCCTCGTAAGCAGAATTTTGAACAGTGCATGTTCATATGATTTTGGCGGAGATCCACAATTAATCTAAGTTTGGCCCTCCTTTTTTGGCAACACACTTAAATTGGTGAAAAATAGCAATTTGGTTTTTGTTGAGGGGCTGCAACTCTGCATAGCCCCAGCTTCCCAAAAGGGCCTGAAGTTCTTTTGAAACAAATTCAGCATGAGTGAAAAATTTTTATGTTTATGCAAATGGAACACTCACTGGTGCTTCCACAAACAGGAATGTGCACACCTTCATAAATCCATTGCATAAACCTTTTGTGGTGCCCCAATCTTTTAACCCCTCATGAAGATGATTTCTATGCCCTGCAGCTTTTATAATTTTGATTTTTAACACATAGCAGACATATAACAAAATTGCCAATTTAAAAACGGCCAACTGAAGAAAACAACCAGAAACTAACAAATGCTAGTGGCCGCAAAATATTGGAATTGAAGCAAGGCCTAAAAAGATATGAATGGACTTTGCCGTGAACATCAATTATTTTAAGTTCAAACACTTAAATTTTAAAAACCTTTTTGCCACCAATCAAGTCAACTGTAGTAGAAGAGAATAATTTCACCTGTGTGAGTCAACCCTAACAAATTTATAATCGCTATCGCCTTTCAGTTAAAACTTTTTGTCACGATACACCTAGATTTGTCCCTGTGACTGTGTGACTTCAAAACGCTATAACAAATTTCAATCGTGATTCACAGGGTTATAAGGTGGGACACGTCGTGTGGTGCAAAATTCGAAGATGTCCTGTGGTGCCTGATTTCGGCGAAAGTTTACCTACCTCTGTGTAGGTACAGATCTCCAAAAACCACTGGCACTGCGTCCTCTTCCTCGGGAATTCTGAAATCCAGCATTACTAGAATTCAAAGGCTTGGGCTGGGACTGGGTTGATGCCCTACTTGTAATGTCTGCTGCTATTTGTTTTTTCAATTTCTGCAATGCTGATGTAGACAAGCCAGAGTGTTTTCTGTAACGTAATGCCCTGAACATTTGGGAAGTTTTTTTAATTGGAATTGCCTTGTACGATCAATGCGCATACTCATCTTGTGATACCTCACTGAGGCACTTGAATCACACACAAATGATTTGATATCCTCTCGGAAATATTGTCAACATTGAAGTAGACAAAGTTCATTGATCACTTCCTGCATATCGCGCCACATTTAGCCAAAACTTTAAGTTCGGTTCGGATTGATCCTCTCTCTTAAACCCTGTTTATAGTCTGCAATATTAAATCTGACGGTAGTTTTACTTTCTGGAAGTTCTGCTTTCATTGCCGCAAACTCGGCTTGAATATCAGTTTCTGAGTCTGGAATCACGGGGTGCATTGTCGTATTGATCCTCAGGACCGGGAACGACATTTTCTCGTCTGCACATTCTATGTTTTTAAAAATCGCGGCCGTTGCGCAAATTTCCTTATTGTACTCGAGCTTTTTTTCCACTCTATCGGTTAAGTTTTTGTTGTTGTCTCTTATTTCCAGTATTGCGGTCCTTTAAATGTCCAGTGAGACGAAATTTGAGTCAATTTCGAAGAAAATTCTTGACCCATGATCCCGTCAGCGAATTTTCAACTGGCAAAGAATGACCTTTTGACCTGGATTATAATCCCAAGGTCAACCAACCTAGCGCCAGATGGCGCTATCACGGATTAGTGGTGTTGTCAAACTACATCGTATAGCAACTCTCTCCCAATCCCCCTGTGTTGTTATAGTAACCTAACTTCAAGACAATGCCCTGCATCGGAGTGCGTGGATAGCGGTCTCTATTTTATTTGTCTAGCAGTCTCGTGCAAGTGCGCCCTCATATTGCTGAAACGCATGGCACGGGCAGTAGGACACGATCTGCCGATTTGGGCATTGGGCCTGTCCAAACGGTAATTTGTGGAACTGCTGCGTGCATTTAATATGGCAGGTCTCGTGTCATTACTAAATCACCTCTTAAAACCTTCGTTCAAAGACCTTATAATATTATGATAATTTAGGAAAAGAAATATTGAAGTCAAAATCCTTCGAGGTTAGTGGATTAACTCCCTCTGCAAACAGTGCAATTTCCAATAACGGTCATTTTAAGAGTTAAAATATTCGGACCAGCTATTCCTTTAGTCTACTAAGTCTTGTCCTACGTGTGTAAGAGTACCGTTAAGTCTTGATAAAGACTAGCACTCAGTTTACGACGCCGGATGTTATGCCGATTTGAATTCATCGTTGCTGTTAAGCTGGCATGTCCTACCCCCCCTCCCGGCATGGTACATAATGATCAACTTGGTTCTTGATTGCCTTGTAATATAGTTGTTTTGTTTGTTGGAAATTGGTTTAAGAACTTTGGAGATTTTTTAACAAATTTATAAAAACAAAAAAACACGCGTTTTTTTTTTAAAGATAAAATTAAATTGCATAGAGAATAGTTGAGAACCCTTTCTACAATATTATTGAAACGACTATTTCACCATCCCGTTGGTTGAGTTGTTTGTGAAGCCCTCGGTATGTACAGCTTTTTTTTTTTGCTCTTTTCATAAGGTGTATGTTTGGGTTTTGAAGGTATCTTAGGGTGTTGTAGTCTGTGACATAACAATGTGTCAAAAATAATAATTTTTAACTAAATTATTAAAATTATTTACTCTTCATTTTCCTGATTTTTAAAAAACCTCAATGCAACGCTTATTCTTAATTAGCTTCGTGAAGATTTTAATTTTATCGCAGCAATACTAGCTACACAAATCAAGGGCTGATCAGAGATATTGTTTTGCAATAATGCTCATCCACATCACTGTGAGAAATACTTGAAAATCAACAACTTTGTTTCTAAATTTCCTGATCCGGATTTTTTGTTATACACAGTATCCTGTGGTACTGTTTACACTGTACTAAAATGTTTACTACAACAAAGAAAATCCGTCATTTCACTCAAACTTTGGAATTTTGCATTTTAGGTGACTATCTTTAGTTTTCTTCTAGTTTGCTTACGTGGTTATAAATACACAGGAAAAATTATAATTCCGAAAATCTCTGGATCGTTTTGCAGGCATTAGTGCAATTAGTTTCAAAGAGTTTATTATAAAACATTAAACGTTGAAATAGTCCGATCAAATATGTGTCAAAAAACCAAAATTTAAAACCTGCCTTTGATGTTTAGAACTAATTGATTTCAGACAATATCCTACTTCAACTGATTCACAAAATCGAAAAAATGTACCAGCAGGTTCATAAACCTGACTGAAATATCGGATTATTTCATTAATTCCTAAAAAGTGACCCATTTATTGAATCCCTCTTTCTTGATCTATTTTTTGAAAGGCTAATTTCATAAATGGGCCACTTTTTCATGACTTAATGAATAATCCTATACATACAAAACACGTTTAACCTTACTATATTGTTCATGTTTTAAAAATGTAATGTACGTCTTTAATGTAAAATACCCTGTACGGATAGCTATCTCATTAGAAGTTTCCCGGGCCGTACGGCAGGATTTATTTAGGGTGTGCGGTTGAACTTCGAAAAATTTACTTTTTGTTGGTAAAAGAAAGTTGGACCTATTTTCTTAATGGCTCTTTTGCGTTTTTGAACAGTTCAATCACCTCAAATGGACTGTTCCTGGTCACGTTTCACTAAATTTAACACCTTTTTATCATCAGAATCAGCAAAAAGTGGACATTTTTGCACCCCCCCTTGATCATGTTGATTGTGTAACGGGTCAATGAAATTTTCTTAGATAAAACATTTGCAAAAAGATGCATATAAGGTTGGTCTTTACCATTGAAGGTTGTTGACTTTGGTTTTATTTTTATAATCATCATTTTAAAGACGCACGTTGCCAGTGTAAAATTATATCTAAAGTTGTAGCTTTAACTGTGATATCAGTTCCGCATGACTAGTTCATAGGTCAATACTCGATAGAGCACACTGTTTTGTATTGGATATGTAAAAACAACGTATGACCTTCCCGGGTACCCTTGGACGTATAGCACTTTGCTTCACTGTGATATTGTGGTATTGCACCACGAACCACTAGTTGATTATAGGATTACTGTTTTAAGAAGATTGTAGAGGCATGGTCACAAATTATAGTATTGATTTAATTTTAAGCGAAAGTCGTATTTTTGTGCACAGAACAGTTTACACATTGCAAATAATAAGCCCGCTACACACTTGGGAGTAAGGAATATTCCAATTGCAGAACCACTCCCCGTGGTAGTAATTGACACTGGGTCAGGTGTGACGAAGCTGGTTTTTAGAGCGGGAAGATCGCCAAGGGCCGTCCCTTTCCCATCGGTTTATAGAAGACCCCGAAAGGTAAGAACTCATTCTCAAATACAATCGACTATTTCGATCTACATATAGCACGCTTCGTCATTGCATTAATAATGCATCTGGATTCGCTTTTATCATGTTGTCTTATGGCCGCTTCGAACAGGGCGGCCTAATATAAAAAAATGAAAATGATAAATCCAAGTGACAAATGAAAAGGACCAACAAACGTCGCCACCATTTGTGAGAAGCAAGAATGAATCATGCGCATTATAGGTGCACATGTACACGTAACCTGTCCATTGTTGTCTTTGGTAAAATTGCAATCACAAGCGCACCGTCGTCACATAAAACGTGCATTGGACTGTGGATTTTATCGTAAAGCAAATCCAGCAAAGCTCAGCAAAATGTATTATTATCCTACACACGGTTCCACGTGCTAAATTCACACATTGACACTTCACAGACCTACGTGAAGTGCTTCAGCCTACCGCAACCGCATTTTGTATAATAAAAACTTGCACTGATACCCAATTAAAGATCACCCTTAGATATCACCAGCATGTATAATTACACGCAAAATCACAATGGCGTGTGCGTGTATATTCTGGAATGACCTACCGGAATCAAGAACAATGTTAACCTTAATTCAGCTTAAAAAATCATAAATTATGCATTGTTTCTCTGATATCATTAGTAACTGTGGACATAAAAATTATAGCTTTACCATTGGTATCATGGATATGGCCTTTTTTGCTAGCTTCCGAAGATAGTAATGTGGGGATAAAGACACTATATCGGTGATTACTAGAAAGGTCAAAGTATTTTGTGAAATTTTGCAGGAAAAGCTTTATAGTGAAGGATAGTCTGTAGAATTATCTTTTGCAACTGAAACATTGTCTGTATAAATTTCTTTTGCAACTGAAACATTGAACATGCAGAAAAGGAAAAAAACAACAGCATGTGTCCAAGATCGAATCTCCATTCATTACGCGTGGTAAAGTGTCCCGTGCGGAGAGTACTGACTGAATTATCCGATTCTCTTCTTATTAGGTTGCTTTAGTCTTTTTCACTTGTAGGGTAGGTTAGGATACCTATACTTGTACAGTTATGCAAAAATCTGAATTTTTCTGATTTTTCGATTTCTAATTTAGTAAATTCACTGATGTGCCTTTAAATTGCCACTATTACCGGCAAAAAAAAAAACACCAACAAAAAATGCAAGCCTCATTCTGGTAGTCAATTCATTAAATAGTAATTAAACCGTCTAATCGATTGTGAGATTATTTAATTTATATTTAAATTGATGAGTGAGTATTAAAGTTTACTACCACTCACACAATTGTGTACTTCGAATCTTGTCATGACCCACCCATCGTCCTCAATCAAGCCCTGAGATTTTGGCTATCATTAGAAACCTTGCTTTTTCTCATCTCACCTGTAAAGCATTTTGTTCATTTCTTTTCCTGACGGGCTATTGTAATTGGGGTAAATGTGTGCCTCCATCGGGTCAAAATGGATCCCTATAGTAAGCATATTTTTAAGAAATATGTTTCCTTTATACAAGGGCGTATCAATAAAAACCAACAAAACTTCTCCCCAATGTTTGTGGTAATTGCGTGTAAAATTAGCATCAAATAATGATGCCATCTTAAAGCCATAACTCTTTCCAACGATAGGTAATTTGTTCATGTGCGGTCATGATACACCCGAGTAATCATTGTTTTTGGGGGGCACAAGGGACAAGTGAGCTTGGGACCATTTTCAATTAATGCTAACACAAATCCTATTTCAATTTTCCCTCTCTTCTTCAGTCATGCAGTGAATGGGATTTGTATTGAAACTTGGACCCAAGCTGACTTTGTTCCATTGTGCAAAAACAATGAATAATTGGTTATCCATGACCGCACATGAATAAATTACCTATCATTGGAAAGGGGATTTGTGGCTTTAAGATGGCACTATAGTTAATTTTGGTATAATTTTACACAATTACCACAAAATTGGGAAGTTTTGTTGCGTTTTTATTGATACGCACTGTAATGTCCAAAAATATGACCCATTTTATAGTAATGTAGACACGTTTTAGTAGCATTATAGACAAAAAATGACCCATTTATATAATACTACCATTGGGGGAAAACGACCCAACCATATACATGATATAGTAATATGGTGCAAAAAACGACCCATTAGTATAAGAGATGAAAACGCGACCCATATCGGCGGCATATCCCTTTCCACTGAGTACCCCCCGAATACATGCAATTACCGCTCACATTAAAGAGACATGAGGACATTTCCAGAGAGAAGCGCCCTCAATTTTTTTCGAACCCAGGTTTTTTTGCATATTTGGAATGCTTACCAATGTATTAGATCACACCTGAAGCGAATAAGTCGAATACGCCGTCTTTATGTAATAAGACGATGATTTAGTAATTTCTGCCGTGCACGACAAAAAATCAAACCACGGTTTCCTATAGGGACGCGACGTTTATAATAGCAGTCAAGTTCAAAACACGGTTTGGGGTTTCTTTCGTGCTTGTCCAATAAACCTTCGAAACGTTCTCAGTAGGTGGTCTCCAACGTTCAACCGATCAAGTGCAATTTGAGAGAAATTTATATCCTATAGGAGATTCCATTTGATGGTCGAGTTATGTGCGGAGTTTGGACTTCGTCCATTACTCAAAATAGGGGACACAAATACCCAGAAAATCTTTGATTTCTTTCTCGCAAACAAAAGAGATCGGATTGAAAGAAACTGGCTAACTACAAATAAAGTTACGTTGTTCGTCTAGTCAATACTTTGTATTTGATATTATGTGATGCATAGTGTGTCTACCCCAGAATTGGTTTTAAACATTGCCTACAACAACATATCATAAATTTTAGAAGGCTTCAGTCACCTGTGTGTAACAATGCAGAACTTTTATCTTCACTTTCATAAAATCAGCTTTCACCTGCTTTCACTGAAACTATTCCTGGATTTAGTTTGCACGTTCTTTGAACATTCTTGGGTTTATGCTTTGACTATTGATTGGGACTGTGAATGGCCCAGCCGCTGAGGGTTGGCTATCATGACTATAGCGCACATCATACCACAAATATACGGACCAACGTTTTTATATACTAATCCCCTCAATTCATACCTCCACCTACAAAAAAGTAAGAGGCTATTCCACTATCAACTGGAATCTAGTATTTAAAAAAAAAACTTCTCCTGTCACTTTAAAATGGTATGTCAGATTCAAGTTAAGGTATGTGTTGGCAATGGTCTTTCGTATGAAACACAGCAAATTATATGTTATAATCTGGTGCTAAAATCATTGCTAAGATCATGAAGATATCTTTATCTTCCAACGCATGCACCCTTCTCCCCTCCTTCTCATTGTCATTATCGTCATTGTCACCATACATTGTCGTTGTCACTAATTAGTATCATTATTGTCATTGTCGTCACCATGATAATGATCATCATCACCACGACCTACCATCATCATTATCACTTTCATTAATAATCTCACGTTAATACATCATGCAGGACGTTGTCTTGACTGGGATGGAATTGTCTGCCTACGTCGGTGACGTAGCTTTTAAAAGAATGGCGCATGGCCGGAATCTTATCCCAAGTTTCCCAATAGATCGTGGTCATATTATCAATTGGGATGAAATAGAATCGATTTGGCGTCATGTTTTGCACGTCGAGATACGAGAACATCCCGACAAACAACTCCCCGTTCTACTGACTACCAAAACAGATACTCCGAAAGCAAGCTTGGAAACAATGACCAAGGTAATGATGTAACCCTCCCCTACTCAAAACTACTTAAAATAATACACATTTATTATATTACATAGACACTAACGGGCGTGTCAGCAGACCGAAGATTCATTGGCGAAGAGGCAAGAAACAAGAGAGGTGTTTTGCATTTAAAGTATCCAATTGAGCATGGGGCAATCACCAATTGGGATGACTGGGAGACATTATACTACCACGTTTTCTATGCAGAGCTGAAAAACGCACGGAACGAGCGGGGGGGGTTTTCTGGTTGAAGGTACACGAAGAGCTCGATGTGACAGAGAGAAGACCACGGAGGTGCTCCAGACCCAACCAAACTAATATATTTACAATCCTCCTAGAGCCAACAACTGCGGTCTCTCTCAATCCACGAAACACAGGCAAAAGAGTGCAAAAATAGTTGATTTTAGCATGATTAATATACCGAAATACAGGTACACTGTAAGATAGTGTTTAGACATTTTAGATGTTAAATGTTAAGCTATCTAAACACAATGTGTTTATATTACTGCACATTATTATTATTGCTATGATTAACCCACCTAAACACAAGTTTGCCCAAATTGAATTTCTGGACACGTTTTTACAGTGTGTAATGTTTATGAGTGTTAATTTAAGTGATATTAACGTTTAAAAGTGTTATGTCCGTTAACATTAACACTTAGTGTTAATCGCGTGCAACACATCTTGTTAAATATGAAAAAATTAACACGGTTGAAGGTTTAAAACGTTAGCGTTGATTGATACTTGGTTCAGTTATTGGCAGGTCACCCAGTACTATTGTTCACACTGCAAATTGTTGGACAGGGTCATTCATTTTACATGGGCTTTCACAAAATACAATAGGCAAACGACCTTGCATTGTCCCATCCCTGATACAGCCTTCACACGTCTGCAGTCAAATCGATGGAAACCAGGCCCACGCTATCGTATATGAGAATTAATTCCATGATGTAGTAAAGTAAGGTAACATTTTCCGTGGTTTCGGCTTTCTCAAAAGAGACTAGAGTAACCACGTGACACAGACTTTTTTGGAGCACACAATTCAATAATTATGGGATGCTTTAAAATTTGGTGAGATTTCTATAACTCAGAGACCACGCCTTTTTAAAAATTAAAATTCGCTCGCTTTTAATTCGTTGTTTTTAACCCCAAACACCTTTCAAGTATATAGACCAGTTAGAATTGTAGTTGACATTCCGCAACAATAATACATGATTTATAATGAATAAGTATCTTGGACCTCAAATCAGGAAATGTTCCAGACGTGTCTCGACCAGTATTGAGGTCACAGCGATTGTATTGTCTTCTCTGTGTACAGAAAATAACGCATGTTGGCCTGACCTCCTGATGGACTGTGTTTAGAGGGTAATAACCAAATTAACCAAAATGCAGTGTCCCAGTTTGATTCATTGAGAATCAGCATAGCGCTCAATATTACAATATAGTCATTAATGATAATAATAATAAATTATTTAATTCTTTGGTTTGAAAAACACAGCCCACATTTTAGTTTAGTAACATTCGGATGTAAATATTCAATATTTTTATATGCTTATCATATCGTTATTTGAGTGGTCGTATGTGCAATAGCTGTTCATTGTTACAAGCTGTGTGCTGTCATGTATTAGGATGGCCTCTTACAGTCCTGTAGTCACCTGGACTCTTGGATGGTTCTTCGGCACGAGTCACTGGGAACCATTCAAGAGCCACTGACCAAAGACTTCAGGCATGGATAATGGTATAGTTGGATGGGAATTCGGACAAAGACAGCACTTGCACTTACGACCATTTTGTATCACTGGACAATAATATTTCGACAGATTATGTTCGAGAAATTTGACGTGCCTTCATTGTACTAGCAGCAGATGACACGTTATTCTCTTTCGCAAAATCTTGAGTTGATACCACTGATCGTTCTGGAGACAGGAGACGAGCAACTCATAAGGTACCCATCTAGAGGGTTGCATATCTTCGCCACTGTGTGTTAGAGCTACCTATGGCTGGACGATCGATTACCGACTACTTAAGGAAACTGCTGGCAAGAGAAAGGCCACGATTTCACTTCGTCAGGTTAGTCTACCCAGATAGTCTACTTGAAATGCCAACAGGTGTAGAAATTGTCGGAAAGAATCACTCTTTGCATTTCATTTCATTTTATTAAAACATGCTCTTGTGCCCAAAGCCAATTTACACATTATTGCACAGTAAAGAAAACAAATTATATTATCAGTAAAGATCAAGCCAAATTAACTCAGTATTAAAATTTCAGATATTGCACTATTATAAAAATAAATAATTTCATATCTTAAAACTTATAATTAAACCAATCAAAGATAAACAAAAGAGGGTACACCACATAAGAAATTATAACTGCTCTTCAAACAAAAAAAACAATTAGAAGAGTGATCAATATTGTGGCGTGCATGCATAGATCTAACCCCTACTTGTTAAGCAACCTGATGTAGTAGGGTATGGGGCTAATTTGGTACCGTGAGGTTCTGAACCGCACGCGATATTTTGTTCGCCTTTGCGTAGGTTGCGCCATGAGCTTCCATCCTGGATCGGGAAGAAATGTTCTTTGCGCTAGAATTGGAAAGCCCTTCGGCAAACCTGCGACAGTGATCTTCCCTTCTATCCACCAAAACTCAGGCCACAAACCTGAACAGCCTCCGCATAAGATGATATCGCTGACCTAAAATAATTCTGCATTCGCGCCTTTGGAGTTGTTCTATAGCGTTTGACTGATTACTCGTAATGGAAGAATGCCATACAACATCACTGAATTTCCATGAGGGGTCTAAGGTAACTCTTATATACTGTGATCAGTTCTTCATCACAGAACCCGAATTTCTTCAGGAGCCTAAGCATGTAAAGTTTTTGATTTGCCTTTTTATGATTTCCTGGGTATTGTATCCATCTCGATCATTTTGTTCCCGAATGTCCTCGTATTTTTTGCTTGGTTAACAAAATTGAGGGGAACATCAGAAATACTTAAGTTAGCAATGAGCAGGGGGACCTGCGTTAATCACAATTGGATGGCCCTGACATTTGTTTTGGGATTCCAACTAAGCTTATTGGTTTTATTCCACTCTGTGAACTCATCGAGCGTGTGCTGAAACTTGCTTGATTGAGGATATGATCTATTTTTTTCCGCAAGTGTCAGATCATCCACGTACTTCCAACACTAATGTTTGTACCCCTTTCTAGTTTGAACATCATCATTTAATGATCACCTAAAACCAATGGGACCTCGGAAAGCATTCACAACCTAAGGCTTCCACACAGTATTTGGACCTCATATACCATCCACTTTGGAATGGAGGAGGGGGTCCTTGCTTGTGATCCCTCCCCTGTTCCCCTAGGCATAACATATAGAAAAGATATAGAAACGGAACCCCTTTTTAAAAACTCTTTCCCCCATCATTACCTGCAGAACTAAATTGTTTAGTTTTACTCCGCTGGTTGACATCGTAACTCGTTATTGGTCATTCTTATTCAGTGTCGGGTTTAGTAAGCAATCACGCAATATCATTGGTTTTGGCCTATTTTTATAGACGAATATTAGATAGTTCGTCGTCGCGCAAGTGGTCACGCGCGCGTGGATAAGGTTACGCAGTGCACCGCAGCTAGTACGGTTTGGTTCATTTTTGACAGCGGGAATATTTTTGCCCTTTTACTAATATTATTGAAATAAAAGTGTTTGGTCGGTGTATTAAACACCACCCAAATCAAGAATAGAAAAAAGATAGGATTGTTGTTTTGCCTATCCTAATATCGTGTCATATTGGATTGGGCGTCCAATATTTTTATCGTAAGTGGATACCGCTGCGCCGGATCCACTACTCAAAATATTGACGCCCATCCAATATGACACGATATTATATAGGCAAACAACACATCCTTCTTTTTATTCGCTAAATCTTTTTTCACTCGTAGGCCTACTTTTGACTTTGATAATCCGTGCATATTGTGGCAAAATGACGCAGCACCAGGATGATACCCAAGGTTTGCCATGAGCTTTCGAGCTTATAGGCACCAAACTGTGCTCATAAACTACGTGATTAGTATAATTGTACATTGGGATTTTGCCAATATGTAGGCGTAATGACCTACATTACAAAAATGAACCAACTCTTCTTTCCTTTTACAGCCCATGGACACAATACGAGATATTAAGGAAAAACTGTCTTACGTAGCATTGGACTTCGATGAGGAGCTACAGACAACAGGGTCGGACAGGAGATCAATGAGAGCCGGATGGAGCTTCCAGATGGCCAAGTGATCACGTTGGAAAACGACGGTTCCGCTGTCCTAGCCACTATTTGACCAACTCTACACGGCGTTGGAAATGCAGGAATCACTAATTTTGCACAGCACTGTTCCGGAAGTGCGACCTTGATTTTAAGAAAAGAGCTGTAGCGAATATAGTAACTATCTGGAGGCAACGCCATGTTTCCCGGGATTGTAGAAAGAGTGCTAAAGAGATGGCTAACTTGGCACCATATGTAATGAAGATACGTGTGTCCTATCATGTACCTACTGCAAAATATCAAGCGTGGATAGGTGGCTCCATTCTAGCTTCTTCCTCTAATTTTATTCAAATGAGTATTAATAAAGATGAATATGATGAGTATGGACCAACGCTAGTTCGTAAGAAATGCTTTTAGCGTGATAATCATCACTGGAATAAAACAAATAAGACTTTTAAACAATCAGAATTTGAAAATGTTGATTAATTGGAACTTGGTCTATATTTTTGTCGATTATAATATTTATGTACTTGAAAATTTTTTATATCCTATATATTTTTATAGTAGCTAAGACAATATCTACACTGTGTACTGGCATGTTCAGAGGAAGAGGGAGAGAGAGAGAGAGTGGTGGGAACTAAGAGACAGAGAAACAGAAAAAGGTGCAGACAGATAGTAATACAGACAAACATAGACACACTTGGAGACAAAGATAGTGGTAGACAGAGACCCACAGACACAAACAAACAAAACGGACAGTCAGGTATGTCGAAACAGATGAAGACCGGAATGAGAAAGGAACTATCAGTCAAGTATGTTAGGAAAGTTCAGCTGTTATTGATCTAGCTTCTGTCAGAAGTAATAGATCAAAATGAAGAACACAATGACAAAATGTGGGATTAAATTGTACTTTTATAAACCTCTGGGGGTAAATTTGGAAGTTCTTCCTATTAGTGGCTGGCATGGCCACACTTTGAAGTAGGGAATATTGATGTTGCACTTCATGCAGGTCTGCAAGCGTTGCAATGTCGTCCGTAACGTATGTTGTATTCAAGCTATAATAGTACATTCCAATAGTCCAGACAAGATAACACAGAGACGAATCGAGGATGTTTCATGTTTCATTATCAAGAGAGTAACGGATCCGGGTAAGATTGCGATGTTCTTTGACAGAGAAATTATTGTCCGCGGCAACGGTTCCGCTGTACTGAGCCACTATTTAGACCAACTCTACAAGGCGTTGAAATGCCAGGAATACACGAAATTTTGCACAGTAGTATCAGGAAATGCGACATTGATTTAAGAAAAGAGCTGTATGCGAAATAGTACTATCTGGTGGCAACGCCATGTTTCCCGGGATTGTAGAAAGAGTTGCTAGAGAGATGGCTAACTTGGCACCATATGTAATGAAGATACGTGTGTCTAACCATACACCTACTGCACAATACCAGCGTGATGGGTGGATTCATTTTAGCTTCTTCCCTAATTTTATCAAATGAGTATTAGTAAAGATGAATATGATGAGTATGGACCACGCTAGTTCGTAAGAAATGCTTTTAGCGTGATAATCATCACTGGAATAAACAATAATAAGATTTTAAACAATCAGAATTGAAAATGTTTGAACTAGGTCTATATTTTTGTCGATTATAATATTTATGTACTTGAAAATGTTATATCCTATATATTTGGATAGTAGTAAGGACAATATCTACACTATGTAACTGGCAGGTCAGAGGAAGAGGGATAGAAGAGAGAGAGAGAGAGAGAGAGAGAGAGAGAGAGAGGGGCGGGAAAACTAAGAGACAGAGAAACCGAAAAGGTGCAGACAGATAGTAATACAGACAAACATAGACACACTTGGAGACAAAGATAGTGGTAGACAGAGACCCACAGACACCCAAACAAACAAAACGGACAGTCAGGTATGTCGAAACAGATGAAGACCGGAATGAGAAAGGAATAGCAGTCAAGTTGTTAGGAAGGTCAGCGTTATTGATCTAGCTTCGTCAGAAGTAATAGATCAAAATGAAGAACACAATGACAAAATGTGGGATTAAATTGTACTTTTATAAACCTCTGGGGGTAAATTTGGAAGTTCTTCCTATTAGGGCTGGCATGGCCACACTTGAAGTAGGGAACTTGATGTTGCACGTCATGCAGGTCTGCAAGAGTTTGCAATGTCGTACGTATGTTGTATTCAAGCTATAATAGTACATTCCAATAGTCCAGACAAGATAACACAAGAGACCGAATGATGATGTTTCATTATCAAGAGAGTAACGTATCCGGGTAAGGATTACGGAGTCTTGAAGAGAAATATTGTCCGCGGCACCTAGTTCATTACATCATGGAGGATAGGCCCAGGTTTTTACAATAGTGGGTGGCGGATAATGTCATATTGATGCGAAAGCCTATCGGCATTGATGTTTAAAATGAAGATTTAATAACTAAGGAATAATGTTTTGCCATTATTTTATGGTCAATGTAAGTAGTGATGATATCAGGTTCTATTTCTCAACATTTTTACCAATGCAGACATGCTTTCGACCCGGGCGTCTCATGAGCTTGATGTCTATCTGAGTTGTACGAAGCCTGCATGCATTCCTGGTTCTCGTAACCAATGGGCCCCATGGTGATCTCTGTAGACAAGTAATTTAACAGAACCGTTAGGTTTTCTAACATAAGGGTATATCCAGGAAGGGATGGTCCTTATTTTCTGATGCTCTCTGTGTGATCGGTTGCGTTAAGATGGTTAGTCAAGTTGTCGATTTGATATTTCTAGAAGTCGTCGACTAACGCCCTCCTTTATGCTTACATCCAATGGGACTGTTGTGGACTGTTGCAAAGGCCCTGTGTTCAAGAAACTCCATGTAGAGGGTGCCACACTGGAGAAACGAACTGTTCATCGCGGCATCAAATCGCTTCTTGTATATTTTGCCGCGAAAAGCGAAATATGTGGTAGTAGAATTCACACTCCCTAAGAACGAGTCTGAAAGCCACAGTCTAAATCATCCATCGCTGACCACGCAGTGCAAGCGAATCATGTGATAGACTGGGGAATGCTCAAATTCTGGACAAGTAGAGTGACACAAATGCAAGAAAAATCAAGAATCCATCTGGATAAGAAAGAAAGGCACAAAGATCATGAACATATACGAAGGGCCCATTTTCCTCTTCTATCCTGTTCGTGAGTCCTCTATTGTGGGATTAAACAGTCAAGAATGATGATCATCCATAATTCAGAGGATTTCCTGTCATCAGTACAGGCGACACCATCCATCATGTGGTCTGATTTTGGTTTTGCTACAATGACTATTTTTCTTATTAAAAAATTTGGTTATATTTTAAAATATTAAGATCATTTGTGCACAGGCCACATTTCTTTTGTCCTGAGGTTATTTTTGACCGTGGGTCGTATTGACCACCATGACCTCCGGGGTAAAAAGTTTTACTTTCTATATGGACCTTTCTCCAAAAAGGGCTAAATAAAAGGTGCTAAACTGGTTCTTTATGCTGTGAGGAGCCATTGTGGTTCTTTTAAATAACACCATTTCGCATTTCAGAAGAATTAATATTTGACAAACACTTGTAGAGCTAGATTCTTAATTCGTACTTAAAATGTTCCTTTAAGACTAAAATGGGTCTAATTCTTTATATTGTTTGAAAGAACCCAATGTGACATGGTACAACGAACTGAGCGGAAGTCGCATTGTACTGGTTTCGAGACTGCATGGCAGTAGATTTCATTTCATTGTTTGATCCGCCTGGTGCTTAGATATAGGCATCATTGGAATGTGCCTACTGCATAAGAAAAACGTAACTTATAAAATCAGTTGGCACGAAGGGGAATGTCGAGTAGCTGCCCAGTTGCCTCTGCCCTTTTTTCATGCTAGGCTGCACATAGACCAGTTAACATCCCTACTCACTTCTTTTGTTGCCAGCGAATCCACTCCTAACCCCCTGCGAATCGTTATGGCATAGCATCCTGATCTCTCCAGGTAGCCCCACTTTGGCAGGGAAACCTTACATCAGCCGATTCCGGTTCTCAATATGTTGAGTACATCGCCATTCAGCCCATGAGGCGTCAATCTCAGGTGGAAGATATCAATAGATGTTATATGAAGATAGCAAGTCTTTTTTCCAACAAGGTGACACAATGTCACAAAAATATTTTTTTGTTAATTTGCTATGCAAATGATTAGTCTAGGATAGTCCCATAGAGTTTGAAGTGGCAGCGCTTTCTGCAGTGAATGCCGTTTCAAATGTTTGATTGCGCGGCCCCTGCCGCCCTGATGTCGCATGCTTGGAGAAACTTACGGGTTATGACTTGAACTCCATATACATAATGGGTCCGAGGGAATTGACCGCAAAAAGCAATTACACTAGCCATACAAGGGCGGCCGTTCCACTGGCAGGTGCACCTCGGGTCACGCAGTAAACTTTGAAATCTAAATATTTCCGTTATATAGCAAGATTTTCCGGGCTAGCAGTATTGGTAATGTAATTCCTTCTTAACCATGTAAATTGTAAAGATCAAGATCGGCAACGGTGGAAAAATCATTGGACATAGGGGCGACCTCTGAGCCTTATACTGAATTCAGTGAAACTTCGAGAAATTAAGCAACGAAAAGAATCGCATCGCGCAGGCGTATTGCCCAGCCATGGTCGATGACATCACTGGCGAAGGGATACGATCGGTTCCGAAGTTTGTCAACTCTTAGTAACAATGGGCGCCGGTAAATTGTATTGTCATTAGCGGGGATCATTAGCGCTAATTAATAGCATTTTTCGATCTCTGTACACGGGTTTATGCAACAAAAAAATTGTGGCAGGCACTGCAGGTTGGCATCTTTTTGCGTGGGACTCACCAGCTTATCTCAGGCTAGAAATTGCAATTTTGCAAGAAACAGGTAACAGATACTTCATTTAAAAACTGTATTCTAATTCTGTTAGTAGGGTATTTTTAAGATCTACTTTCTGGTATTCTAAAACATCAAATTATATTTTTTGTTTTAACACTATCTAGGCCATTGGAGAATAGAGATTACATTTTACACATAAATTAAACATACTCAAAAAAGGATAGGGACGTTAATAAGTGGTTAAAGACATACAGTGAATGTGTTAACTTTTAGTTGCCATAATAATCAACAAAATGTGTATATCATTAATATATAGACTCGTACATGAAAAAACTGGGTGTTGAAAATTTTAACCACAAGTCATGTCAGGCTGTTGGTGTTAGGTTCTGGTGTTGAAATTAGATTTAACACTACTCGGTGTTGTGCATATTTTTAATTATGGATGTTGGTGTTCTGTGCATGAATTTGTTAGAGGCAGCAGTTATAATAGGAAAGCACGAAATAACAAAATTAAGCATTTTCACTTAAAATATCACACATTAAAATAAAATGTTAACACCATGTTTGGTGTTAATTAACCACCAAAAGGGAGTGGTGTTAATTAACACCAAAGGAGGGATCCCGTGTGACTCCAGGAGAGTGTTTTAACATTACCAAGTAGTGTCAATTTGACACGTGACAGTGTTTAAACAATGACTAACGCATATGTGGTGTAAAATTAACACCAATCAGTGTCATTATTTATTGCATATCTATAATAATTTAAAATTTGTATTAATATAACACTAACATGGTGAATCTAACACCGTGGGTGTGGTCTCGTATTGACTCCGGGCTGGTGTTAAAAATTAACACCCATGGTGTTAAATTAAACACTCCAGGTTTTGCAGGTACTCGTAGATATTAAAACCACAAAGGTCACAGACGGTCAAATAGGGTGCATGCCGTGTGAAAAACATGCCATACGCGTGCGTTGTTATTGTGTTAACGCCATTTCCGTCGTCGCGAATAAGTCGCCGGCGACATTCCGGTGCGCGTAATTATAAAATCGTTCTGTTACCCATAAGGACGCTGATGTAGGTTAGTAATCAATTTCAGGTGGTAATGTATATAAAAGCTTTACAGCCATGCAAAAATGTCGATTTGAAAAATCTTGAGGGTGCCAGTGTCTCTTTAAATCTTTGAGGGACTGCTTCAAAAGGTTGGGACTTTGCTTAAGATTTAAACTCTCCGGTCCGGGCATATAGGGCGTCACATACTTGTTAAGCTACGTTCTAGATTCTACGCTACACTTCGACGGATGTATGTCGAGGGGAGCAGGAAATCATAGGGGCTATAGTTAAGGATTCGGTACTTCTCACTACAGAAAAGGTTTGACACCTCAGGTAGTTAGTATGGACCCTCTACAATCAATGCTAGGTAGGGTTTTAAGACTCTCAAAATTGTGGTATCACTTTTTCAAATAGGGGCCAATTTAAGTTTACCACAGGGGCAAACTTTAAAATGCCCAAATCAATGTTAAAGTATGCCATATTGTCCATCTAATCATAAGGATTCCAAAAATGTATAGTTTGTACCACTACGACCATGTTTTGGAGTTATAAGGTAAAATGGCTAAATGGTAAAAAAAAAAGGTCAATCTCGATTTGTATAGGGGTCTAACATTAAAAGTTAAATCTGATTATATTTTATACTGGTGGAGCAATCCCTGCTAGGATGCATATAGCGATAAATAGGACATCATTGGAGACAGAAATACACAGTGCCCCAACAATGGTTCTCCATCGGTAATATTGGCATGGGCATAAGTGGGTGTAGTGGAGGAGCTATGACCCAGGTCAAACATCAATCGTTTACACACACACATAGAAAAGGTTTGACACCTATGATAGTTATGTATGGACCCGCTATATCAACGCTAGGTACTCTCTAAATGCAAAAGAGTGAATTCAGCATTATAGAGTGACTACTGTGGGCCCAGCTGCAAAGTGTGAAATTTCATACCTTCAAGGAATATGTCTTAGTCAAATTTACTCTTGATAATTAAAAGGTAAAAAGTTGATTATTTGTAAATGATTCAATAGAAAATTTGATTCAAAAAAGGTTACTTGAAAGGTTTGAATTAACTCTTTTTTTGAGTGGGCCTTGTAGTCACTCTATAAGAGTGAAATTCACTCTTGCATGTAGAGAGTCGGTAAGACTTCAAAATTGGTGGTAGTGCACTTTTTAATAGGGGCCAATGTAAGTTTACACAAGGGTCAACTTTTAAAATGCCCCAATAATGTTGAAATGTATGCCATATTGTCCATCTAATCATAAGGATTCCAAAAATGTATAGTTTGTACCATCATTGGGACCAATGGGTTTGGAGTTCAAGGGTAAAAATGGCTAAATGGTAAAAAAAGGTCAATTTCATTTGTACTATCCAGCAGGGTGTAAAAGGTAAATTCATAATTGCATAGTGTGATTATGGAATTTTCCTTACCTCCCACCCATTGCATAAATGTGCAGGTGTATGCAGTGGGTGCCCGGCGCCTCATGGTCGGAGAGTCATGTAAATGGTGGTCCCGTGTTCAGACGAGTCATACCTGAAAATTTTATATCCTATATATTTTTATAGTAGCTAGACAATATTATACACTATGTATTGGCATTGTCAGAGGAAGAGGGAGAGAGAGAGAGAGAGAGGTGGGAACTAAGAGACAGAGAAACAGAAAAAGGTGCAGACAGATAGTAATACAGACAAACATAGACACCTGGAGACAAAGATAGTGGTAGACAGAGACCCACAGACACAAACCAAACAAAACGGACCAGTTCAGTATGCGAACAGATGAAGACCGGAATGAGAAAGGAACTCAGTCAAGTATGTTAGGAAAGTTCAGCTGTTAGTGACTGCTTCTTCAGAGTAATAGATCAAATGAAGAACACATGACAAAATGTGGGATTAAATTGTACTTTTATAAACTCGGGGGTAAAATTTGGAAGTTTCTATTAGTGGCTGGCATAGCCACACTTTGAAGTAGGGATATTGATGTTGCACTTCATGCAGGTCTGCAAGGTTACAATGTGTAACGTATGGTGTATTCAAGCTATAATAGTACATTCCAATAGTCCATGACAAGATAACACAAGAGACCGAATGATGTTTCATTATCAAGAGAGTAACGGATCCGGGTAAGATTGCGATGTTCTTTGACAGAGAAAATTGTCCGCGGCAACCTAGTCATTACATCATGGAAGATAATGCCCAGGTTTTTTACAATAGTGGAGTGGCGGATAATGTCATCTGAATGCGAAAGCATTTAATCAGCATCTGATGTTAAAATGAAGTGATTGTAATAACTAAGAAAATCGGTTTTGACTTATATTTTCAAGAAACAATAATGTAGATGGATTGAACTACCAATGATCTGAATATCGTCCACAACTATATGTAGGCCTTATGATATTTTGGCTC